>BHEV01083477.1:0-13116 GCA_004319985.1 Emydocephalus ijimae | reverse complement strand
TCCAGTCATCATTCACTCCTAGGTTTCAGGGCTCCCCATCATTCCGGTCGTCTTACCAGGACCGGGGTGACTCAGGAGACAAGCAGGAGAGGGGGCAGTTACAGAAGGCCCTTTAGGGGTGCCGGCGGCCCACCGACCCAGGTAGGATTGCAGGTTCTCCTCCCATAGGCGGCCGCCTTAGGCTTTTTGCCGACAAGTGGGAGGATTCCACCTCAGACACTTGGATCAGAAATTCAGTGCGCTTTGGCTTGACCATGCAGTTTCACACACCCCCTCCTGAGCATTTCAGGTTTTCACCCATCTCTAGGAATCCTGCTAAGCGGGCCCTTATGGCCTCCACCATCAAACATCTGTCTGATATTAGGGCCATTCAACCTGTACCTCCCTCCCAACGGGGAAGGGGTTTCTATTCCCTTTTATTTTTGGTGCCTAAACATTCCAGGGGTTGGAGACCCATTTTAGATCTTAAGAGGTTAAATCACTTTATCGTACGCCATAAGTTCAAAATGCAGACTCTCCAGTCTATTTTACAGGGCATCAGAGAAGGGGACTGGCTTACGTCGGTTGACCTTTCCGAGGCTTATCTCCATATCCCCATTCATTCCTCGTATTCCAAATACCTCAGGTTTTGCTATAATAATCAGCATTACCAGTATATAGCCCTTCCCTTTGGTCTCGCCTCGGCTCCAAGATCTTTCACTAAGGTGTTGGCAGCTCTCGCGGCTCACCTTAGACAAATTCCTATCCGGATCCACTGTTACCTTGACGATATCTTGGTTGTATCCCCTTCCCGATGTCAGGCCGAGAGTGATACTGGCGCTACCCTCTCGGTACTTCAGTCCCACGGGTTCTTAGTTAACTGGGAGAAGAGTCAGCTTATCCCCTCCACTCGTATATCCCATCTGGGGGCTGTGATTGACTCTGTTGAAGGGAAGGTTTTTCTCTCTCAGGAGAGACTTATTAGTATCTGCACCACGATCAGGGATATCCGGCGAACTGGGAAAACATCTTTGCTCAATTTATCCAAGCTGCTTGGGAAGCTAGTTTCTTGTATTTCCATTATTCCATGGGCTTGCTTGCATTCCAGATCTTTGCAATGGTTCCTCCTGCTGTATCAGTGTTCAGGAAGGAGCGCATCAAGGTTCGTAGTGAAGGTCCCACCGAAAGTTCTCGCCTCCCTCCTATGGTGGACACGACCATCTGTCAACAGAGGACAGCTATTCAAAGAGCCTCAAAGGGTCACTCTCACGACAGACGCAAGCCTTTCCGGATGGGGGGCCCACCTGCAGTCTCTCTCGGCACAGGAAGTTTGGACTCCTGCGGAGCGAGGTCGGAGCATCAACTGGTTGGAGCTTCGCGCAGTGTACCTGGCCCTGCGAGCATTCCTTCATCGGATGAGAGGGCGCCATGTCCTGGTCCTAACGGACAATACTACAACCAAGGCGCACATCAATCGGCAAGGGGGCACCCATTCCATCCTTCTCATGAGAGAGGCCGAGTGGCTATGTCGATAGGCAGAGGCGCATCTTTCGTCCATCAGAGCGGAGCACATCTCCGGAACCTCCAATNTCCTATGGTGGACACGACCATCTGTCAACAGAGGACAGCTATTCAAAGAGCCTCAAAGGGTCACTCTCACGACAGACGCAAGCCTTTCCGGATGGGGGGCCCACCTGCAGTCTCTCTCGGCACAGGAAGTTTGGACTCCTGCGGAGCGAGGTCGGAGCATCAACTGGTTGGAGCTTCGCGCAGTGTACCTGGCCCTGCGAGCATTCCTTCATCGGATGAGAGGGCGCCATGTCCTGGTCCTAACGGACAATACTACAACCAAGGCGCACATCAATCGGCAAGGGGGCACCCATTCCATCCTTCTCATGAGAGAGGCCGAGTGGCTATGTCGATAGGCAGAGGCGCATCTTTCGTCCATCAGAGCGGAGCACATCTCCGGAACCTCCAATGTCCAAGCAGACTGGCTCAACAGGGCAACACTGGACCAGGCAGAGTGGCGTCTGCACCCACACCTGTTCAGAGAGGCAGCAGCCAGGTTCGGTCAGCCCCTAGTAGACCTTTTTGCATCTCCGCTCAACACGCAAACACGAAGGTTCTTCTCCCGTTATCCCTCCAACGGAGCAGAGAATCACGATGCCCTGCGTTGCCCGTGGCCTCCCGGGCTACTGTACGCCTTCCCTCCGCTTCCGTTGATCCCCAGGGTGATTCGGAAATTGATAGCCGAGAGAGCAGAAATCCTCATGGTGGCACCATATTGGCCCAGGAGGCCGTGGTTTGCGGACCTTCGCAATCTGTCGGTAACTCCGCCATGGAGGATTCCATAAGATCAGATTTCCCTGTCACAGGGCCCGCTGATTCATCCAGAACCACAGTGGCTACAGTTGGCCGTTTGGAGGTTGAGCGGGAAAGGATGATTGAGGAAGGCCTATCAGCCCAGGTCATTAACACCATTTTGGCGGCTAGGAGGCCTTCTACCACTCGCATTTATGATGCGACCTGGAACAGTTTCTGTAACTGGTGCCACAAATCATTCATCGATTCACGCTCTCCTTCAGTTGCACAGATCCTGGCCTTTTTATTGGACGGCCTGGATGGAGGCTTATCACCAAACACCTTAAGGACGCAGGTCGCGGCTCTCTCAACGGTGGTTGCTGGCGGCCCTTTCGGTCCCCTTTCCCACCATCCTCGAATCAAGGCCTTTCTTAAAGGGGCTTCTAACTTGCGCCCGTCAGTAGTGCACAGATACCTGACATGGGACCTTAATAAAGTTCTCCTGGCCTTGACTAGGTCTCCCTTTGAGCCTCTCAGGGAGGCATCACTTCAATTTCTTACATTTAAAACAGTATTTCTGGTGGCTATTACTTAGGCTAGAAGGATATCTGAAATTGCAGCTCTATCCGTGAGAAAGGACCTGTGTATTTTTCATTCTGATCAGGTGGTTCTGAGACCAGACCCAGCCTTTATGCCGAAGATCAATTCAGCGTTCCACAGGACACAGGAGTTGGTCCTACCTAATTTCTGTCCGAAGCCTCTGCGTGAGCAAGAGAGGCAGTGGCACACCCTTGATGTTCGAAGGGCTTTGCATATTTACATTTCTCGCACGCAGTCCATCAGGAAGACAGAGTCTCTATTTTTGTCCTTTCAGCCGAAGACGCTAGGCTGTAAGGTCTCTCTGTCCACGGTGGGCAGATGGATTAGGGCTACCATATCCAAGGCCTATTTAGTTCAAGCTATTCCAGTTCCCAGTGGGGTTACCGCTCACTCCACCAGTAGTGCAGCCTGGGCTACTCAGGCTTCTATTCTTGATATTTGCCGGGCGGCCACCTGGGCTTCCCCGTCTCCCTTTATAAGACATTGTAAGATTGATATTTACGCCTCAGCTGAGGCATCTTTTGGCAGGCGAGTCTTGCAGCAAGTGGTGAGAGATCCTGGGGAAGTTCCAATCCAGACGGACTCCCACCTGTAGGACAGACTTGCTTTGGTATGTCCCACTCTCTGGATGCTCGCAGCAGTTCTACGGAGAATGGGCATTGGTTCTTACCTGATACGCCTCTTCTCGTGGAACTTCGTAGAGCATCCAGCCCCACTCTGATTGGTCCGTCTGAGGGGGGGAATCCTGTTTCTGCCAATGATTTCTAGTGTTTTAGTTCAAGTTGTATAATACTTCAGATTAGAGGGTTGTTGTTGTCTTCTCGTCTTTGTTAAAACTGGGGGAACACATGGAGGAGTCACGTGGAGGAGGAGGGCGTTCCTCAATTTCACTCAGCCTGTGAGAAGTGAAGATTGAAGCACCTCCCACTCTCTGGATGCTCTACGCAGTTCCACGAGAAGAGGCGTATCAGGTCAGAACCAACGCCCATTCTCCTCACAATTTCTATTTGGAGTCCTGTGTGGTCTTTGTTGGAGATCATATGTGGCAAGATTCTCAGTATACAATCTGCATTGATGTCATAGCTGTCACCAAATTGTGTGGGGCCCAAGCAGCTATTTTAGGTGGCAATCTACCTTTATGGTGACAGTAATAAAGAAAAGCATAACAATTTGCAGTCTTTGGGACTGTGTTTTAAAAAGAAGCAGGAGCTAGTACTGTTCAATTGAATGTTTCTGCACACATGAGTGCATATAGTTGAAATTTTATAAAGCAGTTCAGTACAATATTTTTTTTTCATTCAACATGATAGGTAGGCAGAAAGGTAAATGTCCTCAGGATTGCAGCTTCAGAATATCATTTACATAAGCTCTGTGCATTTCCAACCTCAATATGTTCTGCATGAAAATAACTTTACTATCGTCATAGATTTGGACATTGAGCAATTACTGTGTTCCTCATATGTATATTTGCCAGAAGGATCTTTTAACATTTTCTGATTTATTATATGATGGCACTTTCCTTTTAGAATGCCTTCTGGAAAACAGGTTAAGTGATTTACAGGAATCTATGTTTATTTTCTGCATGGTTCTTCACATTTTATTAACGTTTGTAAACAAATATGCTACATTTTGCAGGGACATATGGTTTCAAATTTGTTTCAGTTCTTAAAGTGACATCTTTCTATGTTAAATCTGCACCGAAATGTTGTCTTCATTTAATGATTCAAATGCATTTATTTGTCACACATATCTTGAATTAATGTACCCAATTAAGCTTTTTGTCTAGGGAAAATATTTCTATGAAAACTGCTTAGCTCTGAAAAATTGGTCTTGTTGCATTTGCACCTGGATTTCAGATTTTAAAAAGACAAACCTGACTATAGGCCAGAGGGAAATAAATTGATGATATCCAGAGTGAAATCTCATCTAATGTATATCACTGCTAAATTCCCAGTGCTACATTTTTAAATTTTCTTCTGGATCCCTACTTTCATATCCCTTGTGCAATTTCTGAGGCTGCATAGATGATATCACATTCAGACTACCTTTGCAATCATAGCCCTTTTATGAAGTCACTGACACTTGTGGAACATGGAAAAATTGGACGCTTTGGCTATTCTGAGAGAAATGGTTGGAAAGAACACATCTGTTACCTTGCTTCCCTGTTGTGTAAGAAATAGGACTCTGCATTTCTGGAGAATGTGACATTCACACCTCTCCTCCGCCCCATTTCCATTAAATGTCCAAGAGGTCCTTAGGACCTTATCTACTGAATGCTTCATAGGTTGCAACATTTGTTTTATAGACTTATTATTTGGTCCCAAAGGTTCAGATAATCCAAATGACCTTTCTGCTTGTAATTGCATTCCTATATACTCTTGTTTTAAACCAAAGCAATATTTTGTTTATTTCTGCAGTTCTTGGTCCCTTCGATTGATCTTTCTAGCTCATATTCTGGTACTTCTTCAGCACTGAATAAACGACTGCTGCTGTGCTTCTGAGGCAAACTTTTGTAGCTTCTGAAAATAGTTATTTAAAAGAAATGTCTTTCTATTTGTTCCTTTTTATCTTGTGTTCCATCTTTCTTTAAAACTTTCCATTTTGTATTTAAGATCTTGATTAGTCTTTCAGCTACAACAAGCACCCCTAATTACATCCAAATCTTCTGTATGTATCGGCTTTTCAAATCAGATAGAAAATTATATGTATTCAAATTAATATTATGGTAGATGTTTTGCTGCGACAATTGGGAATCTTTGGAGGGTGGTTGATAGAATTGATGCTTGAAACAATCACCACAACTGGGACCAGAATGTCCACTATTAAGCAAAGAGGGTATTGAGTCAGACCCCTTTTTATGACATTTTTGCCACGGTTGTTAAGTGAATCACTGAAGTTAAGTGAATCATGTGGTCATTAAATGAATCTGGCTTCCCCCATTAAGTTTGCTTGTTGGAAGCCTTCTGAGAAAGTTGCAAATGTGAATCACATGACCCTGGGATGGTGCAACTGTCATTTATGAAGGTTGCAGTGTCTTGGGGTCATGTGATCACTCTTTGTAATCTTTCAAGCTAGCTTCCGACAAGCAAAGTCAGTAGGGGAAGCCAGATTTGCTTAATGATTATCAGATTCACATAACAACTGCACTGATTCATTTAAAAACTGTGGCAAAAAGGTTATAAAATGGGACACAACTCACTTACTGCCTTGCTTAGCAACATGAATCCTGGGCTCAATGGTAGTCATAAGTCAAGGACTCCTACCTGTATGTCTTAATAAAGAGGAGAATATTCTTGAGTGTACAGTCTTATTCCCAGGACTCTCTGACCCCTTTATCCACTCTATCCAACTCCTATTGTACAAAGGAATAAGTACTAGTGCTAAAGAATTTAGTTAATAAAATATCTACTACTGAATTAAGGGCAGTTTGTTATACTCATAAAATAACTGTTGTGCTTCTTGTTCAACATTCTTATTTCTATTTCTGGATTTCAAGGTATATTAAAGCAGAAAAATGTATGCAATACAAATTTGGCCTTACTTAAATCTGCACAATATAGACAAAAGTTTATATCCAAGTTTTCAAAATTGTTATATTTCAGAGGTTTGCTAATTATGGTATTTACTATAGTTTTTGAAGATCAATGTTGAATGACTCTTGGCTGCCTGTCCTTTCCTCATACGATTTTATCGGGAAGGAAAGTTTTCTAAAGTTCTGTTTTATGTCAAAACATAAGGTTATTAGATGTGAAAATGTATTATTATAAATAAGTTTTAATTTCCTCTTCAGGTAATGGTCTTTGTGTTATATTCTGGATCTTTGAAAGTCATTCTATATCAGCAGCATTGCATATATACCTAATTAATGAATTAAAGTATGAAAAAAATTCTGCGTTATGAAAGAATGCCACTGTTGTATGAATTTGTGTCATACCTATCCTCTCCGGTATTACTTTACCTCCTCTATATTGTCTATTTAAATTAAATGATGGTTACATAAAAAAGAACACCTGGATATTGTTTGGCTTTTGGAAAGGTTAATATAGAACAGTCTTTGCCGCACAGCAAGTCATGTCTACTTTTGTTAGAGATCTAATACATCTCTTTATTTCCATCTGTTGTAGTCCTCTGTTCCAAAATTAATCTGATCATAAAAGAGCTAACCAATAGCTGCTGAAATTTTTATATGTTTCCAGTCATTCATTATTATTTTTCAAGGTATCTGGCATCAAATCGTCATGTTGTTTGTATATATTATACAAACTCTTATTTAGGGGGATTCTGGTGATATGTGATGCTTTGTTAGCTGCTTTATGATATATCAAATGCTTGTTCAGATAGTGTGCCTTCAGGAGTGTAACAGGTTTAATAAAAAACCCAGTCTTCAGTGATAGATGACAGACAGACAGTTAGTTAGTGTAGATAGGTATAAATCCTGTAGTTGTTATTCTCATGGTGCTTCAGAAAGCTCCAACAGCAAAGAATAAATGTAGTTAAAGTCTGAACAGAAGGGTTCTTTTTTTAAATAAATTTTATTAAGTTTCCAAATTTTAAAAACATAAAATAAAACTTTATACATTGTTATCAACATCAAGACATTTTTTGCATCTCCTCACATTTTTCAGTATATGTATTTACTTATTCCTTTACCATTACATCTTACTCTGACTATAAATCAGTATATTTTATCCTTACATCTCAATCTTCTCCATGGTATATTTACATATTTACATATTCCCTCATTCTTTTCCTAATTGCCATTTTATTTTCTTTTTATTTCTAAACCACTCATACCAAGCATAAATTGAATCTTCTCTGTCTTTTATTTCCATTAGCCTGTCCATCTCTATACAATCTATTATATTTTTTATAACCATGCCTTCTGGTGGAACCCTTTTTTCTTTCCAGAGTTGTGCGTATGAAATCCTTGCAGCTGTTAACATATGTAACATAAAATATCTATCTGTTTTATTGCATTTTTGTGTAATTATACCTAATAAAAAAGTTTCCGGATTAAATTCAGTTTTCTGATTTGTGATTTCTTCTATCCATTGTCTAATTGTATTCCAATATTTTTTCACTTCCTGGCATGTCCACCAGATATGAAAGCAAGTGCCTTTTTCTTTTCCACATTTCCAACAGTAAAACATTTTTGCCAATCTAGCGGGAGGAAGGTGCCATCTGTAGAACATTTTGTATTGATTTTCCTTGTATGCTGTGGATGTAATTAGTTTGTAATTTGATCCCCACATTCTCTCCCAATTTTCCAGGTCTATATTGTGGCCAACATTTTTTGCCTATACTACCATTGTTTCTTTGACCACCTCCTCTTAGCCAGGTCCCGCTGCCAAAGCAGAATCAAGGCCATCATAGAAGACCCCTCATACCTTGGCAATTATCTTTTTGACCTGCTGTCATCTGGACGGCGCTTTAGGTCAATAAAATACCACACCACTAGACTAACAAATAGTTTCTTTCCCTGGGCCATCCGAACCGCAGATAAATACAAAGTCACTACCTTATTAAGATGTGAAATTGCAATACCTCATTCAGATGTATAATAACATATTACAGTACAATCCATCCAAGTGTATTACACTCGGCAAAGCGTCACAGTCAGTGTTGGATGTATATTTTGTGTATATTCGTAGATATTGTACTCTAATTGCAAATGGAGATGCGGGTACTCTATTTTTTTTTAATCTTCATCTTTAAGTGCTCTGGTTTTATTGTATTGCGAACAGTTGCTGGGGTGCATCCACAGTTTCGTTGTACTTGTACAATGACAATAAACTTCTTCTTCTTCTTCTTCTTCTTCTTCTTCTTCTCCTCCTCCTCCTCCTCCTCCTCCTCCTCCTCCTCCTCCTCCTCTTCCTCTTCCTCCTCCTCCTCTTCCATTTTAAAATCTAGCAGAAAGTTATATATTCTTGAAATCATTTTCTTTTCCATTTCTTCTAGAATTTTATCTAATTGATGCTTTTCCAAGCAGAAACCAAATTGTTCTTTGTCCTTCTGATATTTCACCTGAATTTGCATGTATGGCCACCAATCTATCTTTATATTTTGTTGCTGTAATTCTTGTCTTCTTTTTAATCTTCCTTGTGTGTCTAATAGGTCTTTGTAATTCCTCTTTTTTCTTAGATCCATTGCATTTGGGTAGATTTGTGCTTCCATAGTTGACAGCCAGTTCGGTATTTTAGTATAATGATTCTTTTTAATCTTGTTCCATGTCCGAATTAATGAATCTCTAAACATGTGTCTCTGAAAATATTCATGCTGTTTACATTTCCCATCTCATAGGAAACTATGCCACCCTCTCTGCAAGTCGCGACCCTCTGTCGACATTGCTCTTCTATTTTCCAGGTTGATCCAATCTTTAATCCATACCATAGCCACAGCCTGATAATACATTTCCAAATCAGGGAGCCCAAAGCCACCCCTTTCTCTTTTGTCCTGTAACAATTTCATTTTTATCCTAGCTTTTTTCCCATCCCAAACAAATTTACTTATTATTCGATCTAATTCTCTAAAAAAGGTTTTATCCAATCTTATTGGTACACTTTGAAAAAGATATAGCATTTTTGGTAGGGTAGACATTTTAATTGCCGCAATTTTCCCCAGTAGTGATAGATGTCATTTCCCCCACATTTCCAATTCTTTTTTGATTTGTATTATTAATTTGTCATAGTTATCTTTTTTGATTGAAGTACATCTTGCTGTTAACCAAATGCCTAAATATTTTACCTTTTTTACACTTTGCATTCCCAATTTTCCTTCTAATTCTTTTTTTTTTTTTTGCTTATCTTTTAAATTTTTAGTCAATAATTTTATTTTGTTTTTATTAATCTTAAGGCCTGAGACCTTGCCAAATTTCTCTATTTCTTTTATTAATTTTACTCTTTTATCCTCCGGATCTTCCAAAAATAATACTATATCATCAGCAAATGCCTGTACCTTACAATACTCCTTTTTTATTAAAGCCCTTTGATTTCTACATTTTTCCTAATGTTTTCCAGTAAGTTTTCTAAGGTTAGAATAAAGAGACGGGGTGACAGTGGGCATCCCTGCCTTACTCCCTTGTTTATCTTGAATGTTTCCGTTCTGTCACTGTTCATTATTACACTAGCCGTCTGCATTGTATAAATTGTCGAAATCAATTTCATAAATTTATTGCCAAATTGCATGCTTTTTAATTGTTGTATTATGAACTGCCAATTAACATTGTCAAATGCCTTTTGAGCATCGAGGAAGACCATTGCCAATTGTTTTCTGGGGTTTGCTTCATAATATTCTATTATATTCAATACCATTCTGGTATTATTTTTAATTTGTCAATTCGGTAAGAAACCATTTTGGTTGCTATGAATGATCTGATTAAGGTTTTTTTTCAATCTTTCTGCCATTATGGACATAAATATTTTATCATTTAAAAGGGATATGGGCCTATAATTTTGAATTAACTGATGGTCCGAATCTTCTTTTGGGATCAATGTTATGTATGTCCCCCCATGACTTAGGTAATTTTGCTGTCGTCAGTACCTCATTATAGAGTTCTAATAATTGCATTTCTAATTTTTCTTGGAGCGTTTTATACAGTTCCCTGAGAGACCATCTGGTCCTGGTGTCTTATTGTTTTTCTGTTTCAGGATTGCCTCTTGTGGTTCTCCTAATGTTATTTCCCTGTTTATCTCTTCTTTATCCTCTTCCGGGATCACAGGTAGCCCTTTTCCTTCTAAGTAATGTTGGATATTTCCCTCTGGTATGTCTTCCCTACTATATAATTCCTCAAAAAAACTTTTAACAATATGTTTTTTCATTTCAGTTTGATGTTGTAGGGTACCATCAGTATCTTTCAATTGTTGAATTGCTCTTTTTTCTTTTTCTTTCTTAAGTCTATAGGCTAGCCACCTTCCCAGCTTATTCGTGTGTTCAAAATAATTCTGTTTTATCTTTTTCATGTCCTGTAACCATTCTTGTGCTAACATATTCAATTTATGTCTAATCATTATCCTCTCCGTATTTGCTGTCTTATTATGTAATTTTTTTCCTAGTGTTTTTTTCCTTAAGAGTATCTAGTAGTTTAGATTGTTCTCCTTTTTTTCCCTTATATCTATGTGTATCATATGAAATTGCTAGGACCCTGATATATGCTTTAGTCATCTCCCATAGGTTTGGAATTGATGTTTGTTGTTTTTTGTTTTCTTTCAGAAAGAATCCAATTCTTTTTCCATCATCTTAACAAATTCTTTTTCTTTTAGGATCTCCTTGTTTAGCATCCATCTTCTGTTTTTTTTCAATCCTTTCCAAATTATTTTAATGGGATTATGGTCCGCCCATGTGTTAGATTCAATTTCTATTTCTTTTATATTACGTTCCATTTCCCCGATGATGTCTGTGGTGCTGAATAGTAAGTATACTGTTTTTTGTCTGGATTCCTTTCTCTCCATATATCTTTTAATCCTAATTCTTTTGCCATTTGATAGAATACTTTTGGTAATGCTTTTCTTTTCCTTTTCCCCCCTGGATTTCCATTATTGTAATCGTTTCCTAAATTTGTTATTGCATTGAAATCACCTAGCAGGCATATGTTCTCATATTCCTGTTCTACTAATTTTCTGTATAGTTTGGTATAAAATTTTTCTTGTTTCTTGTTCAGCGCATATATCACTGTCAATAACATTTTCTTATAATTTATATAAACTTCTAACATCAAAATCCCACCCTCCTCATCTGCATATACCTGTTTTGCTTGTAAATGTTTCCTAATGTATATTGCTATCCCCCTCTTTTTTTGTTGGGCTAGAGATACATATAAATCTCCTAACTTGGTGCTTTTAACAGTTTACCTTGATGTTTCTGGATATGTTTATAATGCATATAATATCTAAGTTCCATTTCTGTAGTTAGTTATCATTTTTTCCCCTTAATTTGTGAATTTAAACGGTTGATGTTAATGGAAATCAATTTCCTGGTGTGCCATCTGTTTTTTTGTAGATTAGTACATCTAGGAATGGTAGTTGTTTGTTTGTTTCCGTTTCCATGGTGAACTTGATTTTGGGGTGTGTGCAGTTTAGGTGTGTTAGGAAATTGTTTAGGTTTTCTTTTCCATGGGGCCAAATCACAAATGTGTCATTGATGTATCTTAACCATAGTTTGGGTTTGTGGGTGGCATTAGCCAGGGCTCTGGATTCAAATTCTTCCATGAACAGGTATGCAATGACAGGTGACAGTGGTGATCCCATAGGGGCTTCTTCAATTTGTTTATATCTTTGTCCTTTGTATATGAAATATGTGTTGGTTAAGCAGTGTTCTGCTAGTTCCATGAGGTGTTTAGCTGGTTGGTATTTATTTTTGATGATTTCAAGAGTTTCCTTTATCGGGACTTGAGTGAATAGTGAAACCATGTCAAAACTTACAAGAAGATCTTCTTGTTCCACGTGGAGATGGCACACTAGGACAAACCATATACCAGAAGAAAACACACACCAACTGCTACCTCAACGCCCAATCCCACCACCACCCAGCAAAGATAAATTCCGTGGCCAAAGCACTAATCGCCAGAACCAAATGCCTGGCAGATAAGACACACATAAAGACTGAACTATGCATCCTGACTAAAGTACTGACAGCCAACGGCTTCCACAAAAGCAAAATCACCGGCTTTATCCACAAAAACACACTGAGACATAATGGAGACCTAGAAGATGAACAGACCTATGGAACAGCTGTCCTGCCCTACATAAGAGGTACTACAGACAAAATCAGTAAGATACTACACAGGCATCATATTAAGACTGCTTCAAAACAGACAGAAAAATAGCAGACATCCTTAGAAACCCCAAAGATAAAATTGACCTGGAAAACCAAGGCATATATGAAGTCCCCTGTGCATCATGCCCTACCACATACATTGGACAGACCAATAGAAGAATAAATACCCGCCTGGATGAACACAAAAATGCAGTAAAAAAGCTGGAACACACTTCCTCACTAGTCCAACACATGAAAGCCACAGGTCATAGCATCAACTTCAATGGCACCAAAACCCTAGCCACTATAGAAAACCCCAGCCACAGAATTATCAGAGAAGCCTTAGAGATTGAAAAAAGACCTGAAAACATGAATAGAAGAGATGATTCTACCAGACTGTCAATTATTTGGAAGCCTGCACTCACAAACAAAACAATCTCCACATCACAAGCCAGGCAAACACCTGGGCACAAACAGATCCCCCCT
>BHEV01083475.1:0-16681 GCA_004319985.1 Emydocephalus ijimae | reverse complement strand
AGAAAGAAAGAAAGAAAGAAAGAAAGAAAGAAAGAAAGAAAGAAAGAAAGAAAGAAAGAAAGAAAGAAAGAAAATGGAGGGAGGGTAGACGGGAGGGAAGGGAGGGACGGATGGAAAGAAAGAAAAAGGAAAGAAAGAAAGAAGGAAAGAAAAAAATAAATGGAGGGAGGGAGGGACGGTAGAAGGAAGGGAGGGAAGGAAGGAAGGAAAAAGGAAGGAAGGAAAGAAAAAAGAAAGAAAAAGAAAGGAAGGAAGGAAAGAGAGAAAGAGAAAGAAAAAGAAAATAGAGTGCAAGTAAAAGGGAGGGAGGGAGGGAAGGAAGGAAGGAAGGAGGGAAGGAAAGAAAGAAAGAAAGAAAGAAAAAGAAAAAGAAAGGGAGGGAGAAAAGAGAGAAAGAGAGAGAAAGAAAGAAAGAAAAGAAAGAAAGAAAGAAAGAAAGAAAGAAAGAAAGAAAGAAAGAAAGAAAGAAAGAAAGAAGGAAGGAAGGAAAAAGAAAGAGAAAATAAATGGAGGGAGGGAGGGAGGGAGGATAGAAGGAAGGGTGGGAGGGAAAGAAGGAGGGAAGAAAAAGGAAGAAAAGAAGGAAAGAAAGAAAGAAAAAGGAAGGAAAGAGAAAGAAAGAAAAAGAAAGAAAGAAAATAAATGAGGAGGGAGGGTAGAAGAAAGGAAAGGATGGTAAGAGAAGAAGAAAGGATGAAGGGAGGGAAGGAAGAAAGAAAGAAAAAAGGAAAGGAAAGAAAAAGAAAGAATAAATAAATAAGTAAATGGGAGGGAGGGTGCATAGAAGGAAGGAAGGAAAGGACGGTAAGAGAAGAAGGAAGGAAGGAAGGAAGGAAGGAAGGAAGGAAGGAAGGAAGGAAGGAAGGAAGAAAAAGAAAACGGAATATCATTAAATAGCTTCTGGCACCACAAAGCAACCAACCACCTACAACCTGATCCCACCCCCCCATCCCCACATGATGGACTACAACTCCCATCGCCCCCAGCTCATCATCCCGTTCTGCTCCTCCTTTACCGGGTCCGACCTCTCTCTCCTCCATTTGGTTTTTCCGAGGTGTACTATCTTTAGAGCAGGCCGCCGTCGCATCCTTGGAGGCCCCTTCCCCGCCAAGCCAGGCAGGTGCATTAAAGGAGAAGCCCACCTTTAAACCCTCATTAAACCCCCATTAAAGAGGGATTTTAAAAAATATGTCCAACCAAACCCTTATTGGGGGTATTTCCCATTGCCTCCGCCCAAAAAATAGATACTATTGTTTGATCCGTGGCATAAAATAGAGTAGGTGGAGGCAATTATTTCTCTCTCTCTGGGCAGGATGAGAATTATATCTGCCGAACAAAACTCCGCCCTGGCAACATGAAAGGCATCCGGCCAGTAAAACCCTCAAAACTCCATTCAGTTGCCCAAGACTCCACCCCACAAGGGTCCTTAAACGATGATGAGCCTACTGGTTAAAAAAAAGAGGGAGAAGACCTGGGGGGGAGGGAGGGACAGACAGAGAGAGAAACAAACAATGGACCGAACTCACTTCGGGTCAACGGTATAGGACGATCCATCCACCCACTTCCAGTCCCCGCTGCTGTCGGTCAAGCCGATCCAGGTGTTGCCCCCCGGTCTGTGGGTCTTCACGAAGGCCTGGCATGAGAAAACACAAGCCGCTTACCGCCACAGCTGAGCCCCGAATCTCCTCATTGTTAAGCAAGACAGTTCATCAATTTGGGGGATCTTTGACGACCTTTCTCACCACGGTCCTTAGTGAACCGACTGCCGTTGTTTGGTCAGATGGTCACGAAAGGGGAAGCAGGGACTCATACATCCAGGGGGTGGGATGCTCCTGGTTCAGCCCGGTTCTATAGAACCGGTAGCTATGAAGAGCAGCAGATACCTGCTAAGTTGTTATTTTTCCTCCCCCCCCCGCCCCCAACCATCAGCTGTTCTGCTGTGCCGGGAGATTTAGATTAGCTAAAAAGCAGGAAATGGTTCTTGCTGAACCTTCCTAGCTTCTATTTTTCAGTGCAGGCTCAGGCAGCAGATTGCAGATAGATCTCTGAGTTGAAAAAAGTTGCCCTTTTTAAAATAAAAAAATTCAATATTTACATACATGGTGAATTGTCGAATTAATTTTATGAGTTGGCTTGCAAGCAAATTTTATGTGACAGACTCAGGTAGCCGATAGCAGAGGGATAGATCTCTGAGCGAGTGTGTGATTGTGCAAGCAACTCAATCTGCCTGCCTACATGGCCTGATTTTGGGTAAGAGTTGCTCTTTTTTAAAATAAAAAATTCAATATTGACATACATGGCATGTTGGGAGTTAATTGTGTGAGTTTGCTTGCTAGCAAATGTTGTGAGTTGGCTTGCAAGCAAATTTTATGTGACAGACTCAGGTAGCCGATGGCAGAAAGGTAGATCTCTGAGCGAATCTGTGATTCTGTGAGCAACTCCATCTGCCTGCCTACTTTGCCTGCTTCGAGGTAAAAGTGGCTCTTTTTTTTAATTAAAAAATTCAATATTGACACAAATATTTATAATATTTACAGACAAGCCACGCCCAGCCAGTCCCATGACTCCCAAGCCACACCCACAAATTAGGCCACACCCACAGAACCCAGTTTTTAAGAAATTTGGATTCCCATCCCTGGCCGCCAGCCTGCTTACCTTCTCGTCGGCCGAGTTGAGGATGACCAGGTGAGCTTTCTTCTCTTCGCAGTCTCTTTTGGCCTCTTCCCAGGTGTCTCTGGACTGGGTGATCCAGTAGCAACTGGTGTGGAAGGTCAGCCACCCTCGGGGGCAGCAGCCACTCATGCTCCCTGTTGTGTGGGGAGAGGGGAGAGATCAGGGCATAGCGGGAGCCAAAAAAAAAAAAAAGAGGTTGAGACTTTTGGGGGGGAAAAATCCACAGAGAAGCGCAGTGAAGAGGATTGAAGGCCTGGAGATTGAAACAGGCGAAGAACGGTTGCAGGATTTGGGTTTGGCTAGCTAGTCTAGAGAAAAAGGACTTGGGGGGGGGGGCAGGATAGCAGCCTTCCGATATTTGAGGGGCTGCCCCCAAAGAAGAAGGGGGTCCATCTATTCTCCAAAAGTACCAGAAGGCAGAAAAATGGAAGAGAAGCAATCTGGAATGAAGGAGAAACTTTTTGACAATTAGCGAGTGGAACAATAAATAGAATAGAATGAATAGTATAGAAAATGAATAGAATAGAATATAGAACAGAATTTAATAGAATGAATAGAATTGAATGAATAGTATAGAAAATGAATAGAATAAAATGAATAGAATTGAACTGATAGAATAGAATAGATAGAATAGAATAGAATGAATAGAATAGAAGAACAGAGAATAAAATGGAATTGAATAGGACAGAATAGAATAGAATGAATCGAATCAAATCCAATAGAATTAATAGAATAGAATAGAATGAATAAAATAGAATAGAATTAATAGAATAGAATGAATAAAATAGAATAGAATGAATAGAAAGAATAGAATAGAATTAATAGAATAGAATGAATAGTATAGAAAATGAATAGAATAAAATGAATAGAATTGAACTGATAGAATAGAATAGATAGAATAGAATAGAATGAATAGAATAGAAGAACAGAGAATAAAATGGAATTGAATAGGACAGAATAGAATAGAATGAATCGAATCAAATCCAATAGAATTAATAGAATAGAATAGAATGAATAAAATAGAATAGAATTAATAGAATAGAATGAATAAAATAGAATAGAATGAATAGAAAGAATAGAATAGAATTAATAGAATAGAATGAATAGTATAGAAAATGAATAGAATAGAATATAGAACAGAATTTAATAGAATGAATAGAATTGAATGAATAGTATAGAAAATGAATAGAATAAAATGAATAGAATTGAACTGATAGAATAGAATAGATAGAATAGAATAGAATGAATAGAATAGAAGAACAGAGAATAAAATGGAATTGAATAGGACAGAATAGAATAGAATGAATCAAATCAAATCCAATAGAATTAATAGAATAGAATAGAATGAATAAAATAGAATAGAATTAATAGAATAGAATTAATAGAATAGAATGAATAAAATAGAATAGAATGAATAGAAAGAATAGAATAGAATTAATAGAATAGAATGAATAGAATAGAATAGAATGAATAAAATGAATAAAATAGAATAGAATTAATAGAATAGAATGAATAGAATAGAATGAATAGAATGAATAGAATAGAATGAATAGAATAGAATGAATAAAATAGAATAGAATGAATAGAATAGAATTAATAGAATAGAATTAATAGAATGGAATAGAATGAATAGAATAGAATGAATAAAATAGAATAGAATGAATAGAATAGAATTAGTAGAATAGAATTAATAGAATGGAATAGAATTAATAGAATAGAATTAATAGAATAGAATAGAATTAATAGAATAGAATGAATAAAATAAAATAGAATTAACAGAATAGATAATAGAATAGAACAGAATAAAGAATAGGAAAGAATAAAATACAGAATAGGAGAACAGACTAGAATAGAATTAAGAATAGAATAGAATTAAGAATAGAAAAGAAAAGAAAAGAAAAGAAAAGAAAAGAAAAGAAAAGAAAAGAAAAGAAAAGAAAAGAAAAGAAAAGAAAAGAAAAAAGGAAGCCTTCAAGAAGAGACTAGACTACCATTTGTCAGGAATGATATAGGGGCTCCTGCTTGGATGGGGGGTTGGACTAGATGACCTACAAGGTCCCTTCCAATTCTGTTAATCTGTAATCTTTTGAGAATAGAGTGCAGAATATGAATAGAATAGAATTAAGAATAGAACAGAAAAGAAATAATAATAGGAGGGAAGGGAAGGGAAGGGAAGGGAAGGGAAGAGAAGAGAAGAGAAGAGAAGAGAAGAGAAGAGAAGAGAAGAGAAGAGAAGAGAAGAGAAGAGAAGAGAAGAGAAGAGGAGGCGAGATAGAAATAGAATAGAGATAAAGATGGAATTCTTTTATAGGCCAAGTGTGATTGGACACACAAGGAATTTGTCTTTGGTGCAGAAGCTCTGTGTCCTGACGACAACAAAGTGATAGGTCATAGATCATAGTTGCAATCACTCATCATAAGGTACAACAAGTGATAATATTAAATACCAGTTGGAGGTGGCATTCATTCATTCATTCATTCACTCATTCAGGTTTTTGTAGTGTATATCAGAGCTGCAGCGACCCCGTGAGAGCCGCCTGCAATGAAATTTCACTTTAATGTATGCCGACCGGTGCCCGTTCCAAGGGACCATCAAGTTATTCTAAGTATAAATTCTAAGTCTAACCTAGTAGTAAAGAAGACAAGAGAAGGAGGAGAAGAGCAAGGCAGCCTTACTACATGGATAACTATTTTTTATGTGTGAATTGGGTTCAGCAGAGTTAGGGCAGGGACTGGGGGAGGGACGACTTAATTGTTTTGTGCGTCGCTACAAAACTAGGTGCTGGGGCTTAGTTTTTGGGGAGGAAAATAAGGGGAAAAATTTTCTCCCTCTGCCCACCAACATCCATCGGTATTCATCTGGCTGGCGTCCTGTCAGTGTGTGAGACAGTGGAGGGCTGTTTTGGAAACTGAAGCAGTATTTGCTGTGTGAGCAAGGAGGAGACAGCAAGGAGCCTGGGCGTGGCTTAGCTCAACTGTTCTGGACTGAAGCTGCTTGGTGCTCTGAAACTGAAACTCCTCTGCTTGTGTTTTGCCTTTGGAAGAGATTTATTTTCAGGTGGGGAGGGGGAGTAGAACTCCTTAGCATCAGATCGTGTTAATAATAATAATATAGGAAATACTTAATGCTCTGGTGGTCATTTGGAAAAAAACCCTTTCTTAGAGAACCCATAGAAGCCAAGAGGAGCATACATACCAAATTTCAAATTTGTAAGCTTTATGGTTCTGCAGATTTTGTGATGATGCATGAGGGGCATTTTGTTTTTATATATAGACAGACGATAGAAGTTAGATAGAAGATAGATAGATAGATAGATAGATAGATAGATAGATAGATAGATAGATAGATAGATAGATAGATAGACAGAAGATATAAATAGAAGAGATAGATAGACAGACAGAAAGAGAAGATAGATAGACAGAAGATAAATAGATATAGAAGATAAAGAGAATAGAGAATACAAGAGGGGGGAGGGGAGGACAGGAGGGGAGGGGAGGGAAAAAATAAGAGAAGAGATGAAGAGAAGAATAGATGAGAAAAGAGAAGAAATGGAGGGGAAGGGAGGGGAGGGGGAAGAGAAGAGGAGAGGAGAGCAATCATCAAATAAAGACCATCCGGCCGGTCTGTTTTTTTTTACCGTTGCTCTTCAGTTCGACAATTTCACAGTGCAAAGCCCTGGAATTCTGTTCTAGCATGACCATCTGAGTCTGGGTTATATGGAGCACTGGAAGAAGAAGAAGAAGAAGAGCTGGAAATAGAAAGGAGCTTTACCCAAACCCAAACACACACACACACACACACAACACACACGGGGCAGAATCCCAGGAGGAAAAACCGAAGCCCCTCCCTATCCATCAAAGACCATCCTCCCCTCCCCCTTGCCCTGATGCCCTCCCCACCACCATCCCAGACCACAAAAAAAGTACTTTTAAGATGGCGGCCGCCCTTGTGTGCTGTCCAGTGTTGTCCAAAGTCGACAATTGGGAGGTGTGGGTGGGCTTCAACTCCCAGAATCTCCTCCCCCCACCCCCCAGCTTCCAATGGCCAAGTTTGAAAAACGTGTGAATTGATGGCTTAAAACACACACGCACACACACACACACACTAAGGCATTTGATTCGGAAGCGGGTGCTTTAATGAGAAGCCGCAACAGCTCCCTTTATTGGTGCTTGGAGAGGCTAGGCTGATGGAAGGGATTAAATTGGGGAGGGGGAAAGGTGTGTGTGTGGGGGAAACAGATTGGCTGGGGTGGTCACAGGTGCCAGGGGAGATGGCTCATGAAAGCAGCTGCCTTTTATTTATTTATTTTTAAAAGTTGCTAGCATCCTCTCCCAGAAACCTCCTGACTTTGAAAGCAGCGGTTGCGTCCCCAGGATTTTGACACTGGAAGAAGACAACAATAAGAGCCTCCCTTATTCCTCTGTAGGGACCCCAAGTCTCTCTCTCTCTCTCTCTCTCTCTCTCACACACACACACACACACACACAACTGCACCCCAGATGGAAGAAGGCTTGAAAAATCCTGACCGTGCAACATCCTATCGACCTCCTTTTCCAACGTTTTCTTCAGCTTCTCCAGTCTCCCCATAGTGCTGTTCCCTTAAAGGGGACAAGAAAGAGGGCCCAGTTGCAGCGGGGTGGGCGGCCCATTCCCACGGTCCCTGAGCTGAGAAGGAGGACCCCTCCTCCCTTGGCAGAAATCACACCCCTCCTTATCACCCTCCCCAAGAGAAAGCTGGCCCCATCCAACGCCCCCCACGCCGGTGGATTCCATATCCCACCTGGGAAAGTGTAGCCCTAAGGATGGGATGCTACCAGTAGCTCTGAAGAATACCTGCCAAGTTTCTATTTTTCCTTTCTTTTTTCCTCCCCCGACCATCATCTGTTCTGCTGTGCCGGGAGATTTAGATTGGCTAGGAAGCGGGAAACGGTTGGATTTCTTGCTTTCTTGCTAATCTAAAAGTGGAGCTGAACCTTCCTTAGGACTGAACCTCCTATTTTTCAGTGCAGACTCAGGTAGCCGATAGCAGAATGGTAAACCTCTGAGTGAATCTGTGATTCTGTGAGCGACTCAATCTGCCTGCCTGCTTTGCCTGATCCTGGGTAAAAGTTGCTCTTTTTAAAAAAAAAAAAAATATTTACACTATTTATATACAAGCCATGACCAGTCGGTCACATGACCATCAAGCCACATCCACCAATTAGGCCACGGCCACAGAACCGGTGGTGAAGAAATTTGAATCCCACCCCTGTGTCGCCCCAGAGATGGGGCTGGGGGGGCGAGAAGGAAGGGGTGGGGGGGCTTTCATGCTGCTTCTCTCCCCTCCCCCTCCTCTCCGGCTCCTTACTTTTGGCTTTGAGGCTGGTGAACTCCTGCTTGATCGTCTGAGTAATATTCTGCACGCCTGTCTGAGTTCCCTGGAGACTTCTGCTGAACTGAACATCTGGAGTAAAGAGAGGGAAGGAGGAAGCAGATCTGAGGGAGTGGGGTGACTATGTGGCGGGGCTTCGTTTTGGGGGAGGAAAACCAGGAGGGGAGTAAATTCTGCCTCCGCCTCCCAGCATTCATCTGGCTAGTGTCCTGTCAAGTGTGGGAGAGGGTGGAGGGCTCTTTGGAAACTGAAAGAGTATTTGCTGGGCAAGCAAGGAGACAGCAAGGAGCCCGGGGCGTGGCTCAGCTCAACTGCAGTTAGAACAGATTTATTTTCAGGCGGAGAGCGAGAGAGTGGAAGGCTGTTTGGAAACTGAAAGAGTATTTGCTGGGCAAGCAAGGAGACAGCAAGGAGCCCGGGGCGTGGCTCAGCTCAACTGCAGTTAGAACAGATTTTTTTTTCAGGCAGAGAGTGAGAGAGTAGAGGGTTATTTGGAAACTTAAACAGTGTTTGGTGCGTGAGCATGAAGGAAACAGCAAGGAGCCTGGGGCATGGCTTAGCTCAACTGTTCTGTGCTACAGCTGCTTGCAGCTCTGAAACCGAAACTGAAACTCCTCTCCTCTGCTTGTGTTTTGCCTTTGGAAGAGATTTATTTTCAGGTGGGGAGGGGGAGTATAACTCCTTAGCATCAGAGCGTAACAACAACAACAACAATAATAATTATAAATATAAAAAATACTAATGCTCTGAATGTCATTTGGAAAAATCCTTTCTTAGTGAACCTGTGCTGGTTAAACAGTATATATACAATTGGGAATGGGAGCTGTCCCCTTAAGGGAATGCTTCATGGGAAATGTAGTTCATGTCATGTGGTTACATCTGTAATTCTGATTGATCACTGAATTGACTTTGTTCATTCACGCCTGGACAGAGCAGCGTGTTGGAGCTTCCTCTGCTGTATCATTATGGGATGAAGATAACCATATTTTCACACTATGAAGTCATCTATGCAAAGATCTGGACATTAGATGAATCTCAACGTAACCGTGAGTTACACCTTGAGGATGCCTTATGATCCAACAAAGAAACATTGTACGGAAGCCTTGGTAGAGTTTATCTAACTGTTTTTGTATTCAGCCAGCAATTTAAAAACAGAACAGAGCCCCTAGAAGCTAAAAGGAACATCCGTGCCCAATTTCAAGTTGGTCGGCTTGACGGTTTTGGAGATTTTATGATGATGCATTTCGTTCTTATACAGAGAGATTCCTACAACACCTGAAACCCAGGTTAAAACAAAACAAAACCCAAAGCAGTTGCTTGAATATATTGCCATCCCATAGGTGTCTGCAATTTGGGCTTCCCACATAGACCAATCCACATTTTTCTTCTTCAAATCCATAGTCAATTAGGACGGAAACGACGGGTTCGATTATGATTGTAAATCAAGGACTACTTATAGGTGGGGTCGGACTAGATGATGTGCAACAGCCCCCTCGCTTTGGCCGATTCCTACAACACCCAATACTCAGATTAAACCCAAAAACACAACAACTGTCTCCGTTGAGGACCATCCCAGCAGCTTTGGGATTTCGCATGGACCAATTCACATTTCTCTTCTCCCGTTGACTTCCTGTCTTGCAACAGTCATTCTCCAACTTCGGGCTCTGCCTCCCCTTCCCCTCCTCCCTTAGGGCCTTGCCCATGCCACATGTCTCGGCTTTCGTCCAGGTGACACCCTCACCTTGAATGCCCAAGATGCTGATCGAGAGGATGAGCACACCGCTGAACACCATTAAGACCAGAAGGAGCCGGCTGGTGGGACAGAAGCGTTGCAGGAACGGCTTCGACAACGGGAAGTCTGTGCGTGAAGAGAAGCATGTCCTGAAGACACACGCACACACACAAACACACACTCCTACCCATCCTTTGAGGATCAGAAATAGACATTAGCAGGGTGTGTGTGGGGGGGGTTGGGTCAGAGGAACAAGGTGCAAGAATCTCTAAGACGTCCTGCCACCATAGGTGGTGAAATGCTTCCAGCAAACAGGAGTGCTGATGATCAGTTTATCCTGTTCCCAATTTTTTTTTAATTTCAATCTACATATAGCAACAATACATTAACAGCGTGGCACCAATATATCACACATCTCTTCTTGCATTCTACTCCTATTAATTCATACTTCTTCAATATTTATTTTCAACCTTATTCTCTCCAAATGCCTACCGCCCTCTCAGTTAAACAGCACGTAATAATTCCATGATTCAATTTTCTCCCCGTTTTCATTTTATTTATTTTTTAAATGAAAAATTCCCATTTGGCAAGCCACGTGGTTCCAGGTTTCGCCTCTCGATGCAAATATGACTATAGTTACCTATTCATTTTATTTGTTTAATTTCCTATTGCATCACCCTTGTCGTTATTAAATATTAAGCTCAACTTATCCAATCCCCATTCATGTTCTCATCTTATTTTACAACATTAGCTAAAATTCTCACCTCAGTTCCAGTTTCCTGTCCTGCTTTGTAGCTCATTTCAATCATGCCATGCAGCTGATTTCGGTGGACTCCCCCACCCCACTGCCCCCACCCCCACGGTGTAGGATTCGAATCTGCTTCCGAGTACCTTTTTCGAAGTGCGTTTCGTACTCCTCTACATTGGCCGGCTGGTAGTTCTCGTACGTCTCAGATGGCATGGGGGCTTCGGAAGCGTCCATGCTGGGGGGAAGGGGCAGAAGTGGGTAGGTGGATGGGAGGGTGGGTGGGAGAAATTGTAGGGGGGGGACAGGCAGATAACAGATCATCAGACTTGGAAGGGACCTTGGAGGTCATCTAGTTCAAACCCATACAGAATAGAGTAATAGAATAGAATGTAGAATAGAACAGAATAGAAATAAGAATAAAATAGAATATAGAATCGAATCGAATCGAATAGATAACAGATAATCAGAGTTGGAAGGAACCTTGTAGGTCATCTAGTCCAACCCCCCACCCTCAAATATTGGAAGACTGTTCTCCTGTCTGCCCTGGTCCTTTTGTTCCTTAAAATCAGATGAAAGTCAGATGAACAGAGTTGGAAGAGACCTTGGAGGTCATCTAGTCCAACCCCCCGCCCTCAAATATTGGAAGGTTGCTCTCCTGCCTCCCTGGTCCTTTTGTTCCTTAAAATCAGATGAAAGTCAGATGAACAGAGTTGGAAGGGACCTTGGAGGTCATCTAGTCCAACCCCCAACCCTCAAATACTGGAAGACTGCTATCCTGCCTCCCCTGGTCCTTCTCTTCCCTAGACTAGCCAGGCCCAGTTCCTGCAACCGTTCATCAAATGTTTTAGTCTCCAGTCCCCTCATCATCCTGGTTGCTCTTCTCTGTACCTTTTCTGGAGCGTCAACAATCTTTTTTATAGTGCGGTGACCAAAACTGGATGCAGGACTCCAGGTGTGGCCTTACTAAGGCTTTACAGAGTGGTATTAGACCCTCCCTTGATCTGGATTGTATCCCCCTGTTTTTTTTTTTAAAAAAAAAACAACAAATTTTATTGAGTTTACGATTAAAAACAAATCAACAATGCATACACAAATAGAAAAAGCAGAAAAGAACAAAGGAAAAAGAAAAAAGCAAAGCAAAAGAAAAAGAGAAAGGAGAGAAAGTGAACAGTTAAAAACATTCTCATTTTCGACAGTTTGTAAGATCTTTTCTCTTCTTATTTTATATCATATAAGCGCATCTTATCCATATCTATATTTAGATTGCACTCATATAAGTTTGTCCCATTCTTTTTTACTTTATAATATATAGTCTATCTTTGGTCTAACCATTTATACCAGCAATTCCAATTGTTGTAATATATTGAAGAATCTTTATTTTTTAAGGCTAAGGTTAATTTATCCATTTCTGCACAGTCTGAAATTTTCTGGATGATCATCTGTTTGGTAGGTATGTGAGGTAATTTCCAGCACTGAGCAAACGTTAGTGTGGCCGCTGTTAGGATATGTATTGTTATATATTTCACTTTTTTAGGTAGCTGTTTGTCAAAAATCCCTAACAGGAAGGACTCTAGTTTATATTCAATCTGTTCTTTTGCTATCTCTTCTAGACACCTTCTGACTCTTTGCCAGTATTTCTGGGTTTCCTTCCATGACCACCACATATGAAAAAAGGTTCCATCTATAATTTTACATTTCCAACATTTTGGACTCGTGTTGGGGTGCATCTTCGCTAACCTCAAAGGAGGAAGGTGCCATCTGTAAAACATTTTGTAAGCATTTTCTTTATAAGCTGCGGATTTGGTGATCTTATTATTTCTGTTCCAAATCTTTTCCCATTCTGTTAATGTGATACTCCGTCCAACATTCCTACTCCAAGCTATCATGTTCCCTTTGACTGTCTCTTCTTCTAATTCTACTTCCAGTAGGTAGTTATAAAATTTAGATATATATTTTTTATTTGATCCTAGTAAAATTTTATCTAAGTGCTGAAGTTTGTTATTAATTCCAAAATCATTATTATCTTGTATACATCTACTATGGATTTGGAGATATACCCACTGATAGATTTTAAATCCCCACTCTTGTAGTTCTTGTCATGTTTTCAATTTTCCTTGTGCATCTAATAAGTCTTTATATTTGATCATTTTTGTGATGTCCAAATTGTTAGGGTGAACCATTGCCTCCATTGTCGATAGCCAAATCGGTACTTTTAAATAGTGTTTTTTCCGTACTTTTTTCGAATTGGTTAATAGTGAATCTCTAATTAAGTGTCAATGAAAATATGACTGATTGGGTTTCCCCACTTCCCATAAGAAGGCATGCCAACCTCTCTGCAAGTCGTGGCCTTCTAATAATAGCGTTCTTTTGTTAAATAAGTTCACCCAATCTTTTAACCATAATAAAGCAGCTGCCGTATAGTATAGTTCCCAATTTGGAAGTGCTAATCCCCTCTACTCTTCAAATCCTGTAATGCCTTTACGTTAATTCTAGATTTCTTTCCCTGCCAAATGAATTTGAGCATTATCTTATTAAGTTCTTCAAAAAAAAATTTATGCAATTTAATTGGAATCGTCTGAAATAGGTATAAGAATTTTGGTAAAATATTCATTTTGATAGAAGCAATCCTGCCCAATAGTGAAAGTTGCAACCTACTCCATGATTCTAAATCTTTCTTTACTTGTTGCAACAATTTGTCATAGTTATTCTCTTTGAGTATCTTACATCGTGGTGTTAGCCATATTCCTAAATATTTAACTTTCTTTGTCATTTGTATTCCCATACTTACCTCTAATTCCTTTTTCTGGTCTTCTGTTAAGTTTTTGGTCATTAATTTTGTTTTTTTTTCTATTGATTTTAAGTCCTGCTACTGCACTGAATTGTTCTAGTTCTTTTATCAATGTATATCCTTTTTCTATTGGTTCCTCCAAAAAGAAAACCATATCATCGGCAAACGCTTGCAATTTGTATTCTTCTGTTTTAATCTTCAATCCTTTGATTTCGGGATTTTGCCTAATACGTGTTAAGAGTGTTTCTAAAGCGAATATAAAGAGAAGAAGTGAAAGAGAGCAACCCTGTCTAATTCCTTTTTCTATTTTTATTGGACCTGTGTGTTCCCCATTTATTAAGATATTGGCCTGCTGTGTATCGTAAATTGTTCTTATGATATTTTCAAATTTAGTGCCGAAATTCATATTATAAATTTTTTGAATTAAGAAATGCCAATTTAAGTTGTCAAATGCCTTTTCTGCGCCTAAAAACATGAGTGTGGATTGTTTCTCAGGGTGGGCTTCATAAAATTCTAAGACATCTATTACTGTTCCTAAATTATTCCTTATCTGTCTGGTCGGGAGAAATCCATTTTGGTCTTCATGTATGTACGGGTTTAAAACTTGTTTTAGTCTGTTAGCTATAATAGAGGAAAATATTTTATAGTCGGTGTTTAGGAGTGAAATTGGTCTGTAATTGTTAATATATCTGTGGTCAGCTTCCTCCTTCGGGGATTGTATCCCTCTGTTAATACAATTTAGGATTGCATTAGCTTTTTTGGCTGCTGCTGCACACGGCTGGCTCCTATTTAGCTGGTTGTCCATTAAGAATCCAAGATCTCTTATTCCAGTGACTGCTATTAACCTGGTTTCTTCTATATGTCTATATGTGTTTCACCCAGTCTATGTGTGTCCTTTGAGTTTTTCTTGCCTAAGTGTAGGACTTTCCTTTTCTCTACACTGAATTTCATTTTGTTAGATTCGGCCCAGTTTTCTAGTCTGTCAAGATCCCTCTGGATCTTGAGCCTATCTTCTTGGGTGTTAGCTATTCCTGCCAGCTTAGTATCATCTGCAAATTTGCTAAGTTCCCCTTCTATTCCCTCATCTAAGTCGCTAATGAAGATATGGAAGAGTCCTGGGCCTAAGAGGAACCTTGTGGCACCCACTGCTTCCTTCCCTCCAGGTAGACTTAGACCCATTAAGGACTACTCGTTGAGTACGGTTTGTCAGCCAGTTGCGAGTCCATCTAGTGGTGGTGCTATCTATTCCACATTTTTCTACCTTACTAAGAAGTAGGTTGTGGTCTACTCTGTCGAATGCCTGACTGAAATCTAAATATGTTATGTCCACAGTACTAACTAGTGCATACAAAACATTTCCTAGACCAATACTTGAATACAACTCATCAGTCTGGAACCCACATTATGTATCTGATATTAACACAGTTGAGAAAGTCCAGAAATATTTCATAAGAAGAGTTCTCCACTCCTCCACTCGTTGCAGAAGACCTTATGCCACCAAACTTGAAATTCTAAACCTAGAAAACCTAGAACTACACCGCCTTCGGTCCGATCTAAGTATAGTACATAAAATCATGCATTGCAATGACTTACCTGTCAATGAATACTTCAGCTTCAACCATAACAACACAAGAGCAAAGAATAGATACAAACTCAAAGGTTAACCTCACCAAACGATGGCAGGAAATACGACTTCAGCAACAGAGTGGTCAATGTCTGGAATACTCTACCTGACTCTCTGGTTTCTTCCCCAAACCCCAAAAACTTTAACCTTAGACTGTCTACAATTGACCTCACCCCTTTCCTAAGAGACCTGTAGGGGCCGTGCATAAGCGCACCAACGTCCCTACCATCCCTGTCCTATTGTTTCTTTTTTATTTTTCTTATATGTACCCATTTCATGTATTCATAACTATGTTTATACTTATACCTGTTATTTTATAATCACTTGACAAATTAATTAATTAAATACATAAATATAACCCCCCCTTCCTGTGGTGCAGGAGGCCGAGTAGGCCAGACCCACCCAACCGAGAACCGGTTGCTAAATTTTTTGAAGCCCCCCCCCAGGGTTGGACTAGATGACCTCCAAAGTCCCTTCCAACTCGATGAGTCTCTGAAAGTGCCAAGCAGGGTATTTCCAGTTCAGTGCAAAGAAGGATTTAGAGAAGGAGAGGGGACAGGAGAGCAGTCTTTTCCAGTATCTGAGGGGCTGCGCCACCCCCCAAAGAAGAGGAAGGCAGGACAACCAAATTCAGAATAACAAGAGTGGGATGGGACCTTGGAGGTCATCTAGTCCAACCCCGCACAGGACCAGAAGCAACGGGGGCGGGGGAGGGAAGCAACCTGAAACTAAGGAGAAACTTCCTAACAGGGAGGAGAATTAACCCGTGGCACTGCTAGCCACCAGAAGGTATGGGCTGCTGCTTCCATCCGGGGAGGCTTTTAGGAAGAGATCAGGCCTCCATTTCTTCAGAGTCTCCTGCTTCAGCAGGGGGGTTGGACTGCATGACCTCCAAGGTCCCTTCCGACTCCGTAATTCCGTGATTCCCCCACAGTGCATCTCTGTCTTTGGGACTCATGGATTGGGGGGGAAGGAGGAAGGCCCTGACCACATCCTGGCTACTCACTTGACCACGGAAGTTGCCATGCTGCCCCACTTCTCCTTCTCTTTCCTTCGTGGCACCTGCAGGCCACACCTGCCAACTGTGGTTAGGCAGCTGTCCCGGGCAAAGTTTGGGCCCAGCGACAGTTCGGCACTAAATGCATGTAGGGCTGCTGCGAAAGCAGCGCTGGCCTAAGCAGGAGTGACCAGCCTGCAGGAGTAAGCAATGGGGCCACGTTTGTCCTTCCCTCTCCCCATGGGACCTTTGCTCTGTCAATATTATTTCGCTCCAGAGTGTACAATTTGCCAAAATTAAAAAATAAACACACACACTGTAAATTGGAAGTAGCTCAGTGTTTCACAACCTTCGTGGCTTGAAGTTGGCTGGACTTCAACTCCCAGAATTCCCCCCAGCCAGAATTCTGGGAGTGGAAATCCACCCATCCTCAAGTGGCAAAGGTTGAGAAAGATCTCCTTAGAAGGGGGGCATTAAGAAAGGCAGGATAGAAGGGAGGGAGGGAGGAGAGAGAAAGGAAGGGAAGGGAAGGAAAGAAATAAAAAAGGGAGGAAGGAAGGAAGATAGGAAGGAAGGAAGGAGAGGGAAAGGAAAGAAGGAAGGAGAGAGAAAGGAAAGAGGGAAGGAAGGAGAGGGAAAGGAAAGAAGGAAGGAAGGACGGAGAGAGAAAGGAAAGAAAGAAAGAAGGAAGGAAGGAAGGAAGGAAGGAAGGAAGGAAGGAAGGAAGGAAGGAAGGAAGGAAGGAAG
>BHEV01083473.1:0-11578 GCA_004319985.1 Emydocephalus ijimae | reverse complement strand
TTTACACTATTTTAAAAACGCCATTGATCCAGAAGTAAAGAAGGCCTGTGAAATTAGGGGAATCCCAGAGACCTTACAATCGTGGTATGTTGCCTCCCTCAGCTTAGATCACAGCATCAACCCACACAGAAGACCCCTTCTGGCAGCCCCGACTAAGAGAATTGTGGCTAGGAGATTGCCAACCAGACCAGCCAAAGCCAGCCATAGAGCAGCAGACTGTCTGGCCCTACTCCGCAGTTGAAGTCTAATCCAGCTGTTAGAAGTTGGAAGAATCAAGAAAGAACTCCAGCCAGGGGCGGGTTCGCCAAACATAGCCAGGAAAGCCCCCTCTGCGCAGATGGGAGCAATGGACCACCAGACCGCCACCACATCCCCAAGAACCCAACCTGCAAAGACAACCCAATGGTGAGTGATCACATCATATCTTTTACATTCAAGGTCAAATTAGTGGTACCAAACACGGGGGAGGCCAGGGAGTTAGAAGCTGTCATTGATACTGGGTGTTCTAGATGTCTTATCAGACTTCCTATCGTTGAACAATTGGGCATAAAGACTAACCCGCTAAAATGCCCAATCAGATTTGAGCAAGTGGAGGAAAACTTAATTGGGGGCCCCAGCCACCCAAATGACAGAATTGATCAAGATGGAATTAGGGCCCCATTGTGAACTCATATGCTTCATAGTGGCCCCCAAGATGTCAGAATCAATCACACTGGGACTTGCTTGGCTAGACAAATGGGCCCCAACAATCAAATGGGAGGATGGATTCAGAATAATCCTCATTGGACTGGGCCCATTGCCCCTCTTCCGCCCACTACAAAGCCACCAGTCACCTTGAACCCAGAGCCTGAGCCAGCATCCATAGCATCCCATCTTCTTCCAGATAACCCCCAGGTATCCAACCAATACAAAGACTTGGCTGAAGCGTTCAGTGAAGAAGAGTGTAATGTTTTACCTCCCCATCAAGCCACTGATGGTGTCATAGAATTAGAGCCTGGGGTGAAATTACCAAAACCAAAGATGTATTCCATGACGCCTGCTGAAATGACTGAATTAAGGAAATACATCAACAGCAATTTGGAATGAGGTTTTATTGAGCCTGCCAAATCAAGATTAACTGCCCCCGTGTTGTTCAAGGAACAAGAAAGATGGCAAATTGATATTGTGTGTTGACTTTAGAGGCATGAACACCATTGCGTCAAAAACGTATCGTCTACCCCTTATGAAGGAATTATTGAACCATCTGTCGAAAGGCAAGGTATTCACCAAGCTAGATCTCAGGAAAGCTTACTACCGGGTCCACATCAAAGAGGGAGATGAGTGGAAAACTGCTTTTAACTGCCCTCTGGGTAGCTTCCAATTCAAAGTCATGCCTTTCAGACTTCAGGGGGGTCCTGCAGGGTTTATGCAGCTCATCAATGAGGTGCTACACCTGCACCCTTACCGGGGGGTCCTCGTGTATCTGAGTGACATCCTTATCTTCAGCAAAATCATGGAAGTTCAATTGGTCCGACAATTCTAGAAAAACTTCTAGCCACCAAATTATATGTGCAACTCTCAAAATGCGAATTCCACAAAGAGTCGCTGGACTACTTAGGCTACGGAATATCCAACCTGGGGATTGAAATGGATCCTGGAAAGGTGAAAGCTGTGCTGGACTAGCAACCCCCCAGAATCCAAAAACAACTTCAAAGTTTCTTGGGGTTTGCCAACTTCTATAGACAATTCATTCCATCCTTTGCAGAAGTTGACCTCCCGTTGACAGAGCTATTAAAAATGGGCCTGTCACCCACCAAACTGAAGCCAAGTCAACCCCTGGGTTGGACTATGGACTATCAGAAAGCTTTCAAGGCCTTAAAATGCCTCTTCACAGCTGAGCTTATCCTCCAGCACCCAGACGCAACCAAGCCTTTTATTGTCCAAATGGATGCAAGTAATGTAGCGGTGGCAGCCATTTTGCTGCAAAAACACTCTCAAGGCTGACTGATGTCTTGCGCTTATGTGTCCAAAAAGCTGACAGACACAGAGCAAAGGTGGGCGGTATGGGAGAAAGAAGCATTCACCATATAATGGGCTTTATTGACTTGGAGGCATTTTCTAGAAGGAGCGCCAGAGGCCTTTGGGGTATGGACTGATCAAAAGGAGATTATTGCCCAAACAAGTCCACTGGGCCCAATATTTCAAGCGATTCAACTTCAACATTAAATATATTTCCAGAGGGAAAAATGTACTGGTGGACGGTCTGTCCAGAAAACCTCAGTTTAACAGCCACTGAGAGAAAATAGTACAATCCTTAATTTCAGAAGCTCAATCGGCAGGCCAAGTGACCACTCAAGCCCAAGCTAACTGCAATCCCAATGCCTGGAAGATAAGCTGACTGCAGAATTGAAAATGGCCCTATTGACCGATCCTTAGTTCCTGGACCATCAAATTGAATTGACAATGAATGATGGACTAGCTTGGAAAGGGACAAAGTTTTATGTACCCACAACCCTAAGACTACTGGTACTAAAGCGTAGCCATGACTTCCAGTTGGAAGGCCACTTCGGATTCCTAAAAACCCTACATTTACTGAGAAGACAGTTCTGGTGGCCAAAAATGAAACCTGATGTCGAGGACTATGTAAAAAGTTGCTCAATTTGTGCCACAATGAAACACAGAACTGGAAAAAACCCTAGTCTCCTGCAACAAGTTGCTGAACCAACCCAACCTTGGGAAGAAATCACAATGGACTTTATTGTTGAATGACCTAAGAGTGAAGGGAATAGAATCATTTGTACTATAATTGACTTATTCTCTAAACAGGCCCACTTTATAGCCTGCAAAGGACTTCCATCTGTGAAAAAACTTGCAAAACTGTTCATGAAATATATCTATAGACCACATGGAGTACCTCATAGAATAATATCAGACAGAGGGGTACAATTTACCGCAAAATTTTGGAGGGAATTTCTGAAATCCATTGGTTCCTCTCAAGGGTTATCCTCAGCTTTCCATCCTGCTTGTAACAGAACAGCAGAGAGGGCTAACTCCATGATTGAACAATACATTAGATGCTATGTAAATTATCAACAAGAAAATTGGGCTGAGTTATTACCTTTTGCAGAGGTTGCTTACAATAATGCAGTACATAGCAGCAAGGGATTGACTCCATTCCAAATCAACACTGGAATGGATTTTGTCCCGATGCCAGAGTTACCTAGACAACCTCCCTCATCCATGTTCCTAACAGAATGAATGAATTCATCAAAGAAAGGGTGGGACGATCAAAAAAAGCTTTGACTGAATCTGCAAAAAATTATAAAAAACAGGCAGATAAACATAGATCCCTTCAACTGCCTTTTAAAGTATGGGACAAAGTATATTTGTCAACCAAGTATCTTCGGTTGAAACTGCCCAGTAAGAAGCTGGGTCCAAAATTCTTGGGTCCATTTCCAATTTCAAAGATAATCAATCCAGTCACTGTCCAATTAATTCTTCCTCAACTATTGGGGAAAATTCATCCAGTGTTCCATAGTAATTTACTAAAACCAGCTACTACATCAATGATAAGACCACTGCCAATCGCTCCCCCTAAATTGTTGATGGTACAGGGGGAAACACATTATGAAATTCAAAAAATTCTCGATTCTAGATTACATCATGGCCGATTGCAATATTTGGTCTTATGGAAATGATACCTCCTCTCAGATGCTATTTGGGTAAAGAGTTGGGATGTTCATGCTGATCAATTGGTTAACCAATTCCATGAGGGTTTTCCCCACAAACCGAAGGGTCCTCATGGAGGGGGGGAGAGGGGGTTAAGGACAATGTATTAACCCCTGTATCTGTTTTTTTTCTTTTCTTTTAGGAGGAGGAGTTTTCAAAGGGGGATGTCTGTCAGCTTTGAAATTCAGCTGCCACATTTTATTTGAAGGGGTTGGAGGAGTTGAAAAGTTCAAGGTTATTCTGTATGTTGTATTAAGAAATTCCAGTTGCAGTTAATTGGTTCTCATGATTTATGAAGTGTAGAAGTGGGAGGAGAGAAGGGAGGAGAAAAGGTGGATTCTGTGTAATGCACGAAAATATTTTCACTTTGGGAAATTGCTTTAGACAGACCAGATCTGTTTCTAAATAAATCAACTGGAGAGAAAATGTCTTGGAGTGATTGATATCATGGATACTTTCTGGATGCCTTACACTAAGGCTGATTGTGTTCCAGCCCGGATGGCTGCCACCAGGCCAGGGGGAGGGTGCAGCGCCACCAATGACCGTGCCACTGGCAGCCATGGCTTTTAACATGGGGGCGGGGATAGTCCAGGTGAAAGCGAAGCCTTGCAGGCACGAGGCCAGATTGGTGAGAAGAGTATGAAGGTGCTGGTGCAAGTACAGGTCTAATCTATTCTACAATCTGGTGATGGCCGTCTGGGCCAGAATGTGGTCAACCTTAGATCCACAGGGGCACACTGGAGCTGCCGAGGGGCTGCCCCGCCCTCTGGGAGGATGACAGTGCTCTGAGCATTTCCTTTTCACTTGGGATGTCAACCATAGTATGCACACCATCTCCTGTGCACACGCCCCTGGGGCCACCTCTTGCTGGCTCCCAAGCAACTCCACAAGTCATATTTAAGGCTGACCACATTCCATGCTGGATGGCCATCACCAATTTGTAGAATAGATCAGGCCACACCAGCACCTTCATGCCCCGCTCGCCAGCCTGGCCTTGCAGCCCTCAAGAGTTCCCTTTCACCAGGACTGCCCCCTTTTGGGAAAGTCACAGCCAGGTACCTCCCCTCATCCCTTCCTGAGCATGGAGGAAGGAAGGAGATGGAAATGAGAAGTGGGGAGGGAAGGGAGGGAGGGAGGGAGGGAGGGAGGGAGGGAGGGAGGAAGGAAAGAAAGAAAGAAAGAAAGAAAGAAAGAAAGAAAGAAAGAAAGAAAGAAAGAAAGAAAGAAAGAAAGAAAGAAAGAAAGAAAGAAAGGCAATTTGGTTGGAGATGCCCCAGTTCACGCAGTGAATCCTGGATCCGTTGAAACTTGGGCTCAAAGGAGAAAACAATTTTGTGCTCTATTTTGTCACTGACAGGACTTTGTTGGCAATCCAAATTAACATTGGTATTGTTGAATTGTGTGTTGCAAACAGCCATTTCCAGTGGGGAAAGCAGGACAAAGCAATGAGGGGAAAAATATTTTCCTTTGCTATATTTCCAGTCTGAATTAGACTGGATTGTGTATTAATAGAAAAGCAACTAACTTACCTTTGTTCCTAAACACATAGCTATTGCACATAAAAACAGAGGAGCTCTGATCAATTATCACAGCCATCATTATGACAGTTTTGCTCTACTGTTATCTGTCGCCCCCACTAAATGCAAGTACGGGATAAACTGAGCCTGATTTGTTCTCAGTCTTTTAAGTGGCCCCAGACTACTAGCAAAAGTGGCATTTTATCACAAGGCTGGGAGTTATCGAGGAATGATTCATTTCCCCTTTTGCATTTGAGCATCCAAGAAGGGACAGGAAAGTGGAAAGGGAAAGAGGAAAGAAAAAGAAGGAAAGAGAACAAGGAAGGAAAAAGAAGGAAAGCAGGCAAGAAGAAATACATGAGAATGAAAGGGAAGGGAGAAGTGGAAAAGGAAAATTATTTATGTATTTATTTATTTATTTATTTGATTTGTCAATCGCTTACAAAACAATAGGTACAAGTATAAACATGAGTAAGAATACAGAAAACAGGTATGATTAAATGGGGACAATAGGACAGGGACAGGAGGCACGATGGTGCACTTATGCACACCCCTTACAGACCTCTTAGCAATGGGATGAGGTCAATAGTGGATAGTTTGAGGTTAAAGAAGTAGGGGTTTGAGGATGTAACAACAGAATCAGGTAGTGCATTCCAGGCATTGACCACTCTGTTGCTGAAGTCGTACTTTCTGCAATCAAGTTTGGAGTGGTTAACATTGAGTTTGTATCTGTTGTGTGCTCTTGTATTGTTGTGGTTGAAGCTGATTTTGACTGGTAGGACATTGTAGCAGATAATTTTGTGTACTACGCTTAAGTCCAACCATAGGCAGCATAGTTCAAAATTGTCCAAGCCCAAAATTTCAAGTCTGGTGGTATAGGGTATTCTGTTGCGAGCAGAGGAGTATAGTACTCTTCTCGTGAAATACTTCTGGATTCGCTCAATTGTATTAATGTCTGATATACAGTGTGGATGCTAGAGAGATGAGCTGTATTCAAATATTGGTCTAGCAAAGGTTTTGTGTGCCCTAGTTAGCAATTCAATATTTCCAGAGGAGAAGTTTAGAAGATTAGATTTACAACTTTTAATGCCTTTTTGGCAATGCTGTTACAGTGAACTCTGGCACTTAGGTCATTAGATATGAGTACTCCTAGGTCCTTGATAGAGTGAGGCTTATTAATGAGGTCATATCCGCCTAGTTTGTATTTGGTGTACTGATTTTTTTTACCAATGTGTAGGACAGAGTATTTGTTGGTCGAGATTTGGAGTTGCCAATTGTTTGACCATTCAGACACATAATCAAGGTCACTTTGAAGGGCAGTAGCATTGTCGGTGGTGTTGAATAGTTTTACATCATCCGCAAAGAGGATGCAGTTGCTTATAAGGTCATTTATATAGAGTATAAAGATTATGGGTCCTAGAACACTGCCTTGGGGGACACCTGTTAACTGGAGCAGGGTTTGATATATAGCGCTCCCTATTTTTACTATTTGTTGCCTTTTGGGCAGGAATGCAGTAATCCACTTATGAAGGGATCCGGAAATGCCATAAGAGTTTAGTTTTAACAGTAGTTTGTCATGTACCACTGAATCAAAGACTTTGCAGAAGTCTATGTAAATTGCGTCTATTGCTTTACCCTGGTCAAGTAGAGTAGTCCATATGTTTTTGCAGTGTAGGAGTTGTAGGTTGCAGGACAATTTTTTCCTGAAACCAAATTGTTTTTTGGAGAGTAGGTTGTTTGACTCTAAGTGGAGGGTGATGAATTGGTTAATGATTGATTCCATGACTTTGCACATGACACAACACAGTGAAATTGGTCTATAGTTTTCAACCAGGCTGGAGTCACCTTTTTGAAGATAGGGATGACCGTAGCTAAGGACCATGGGTTTGGTAAGGAGCAGGTTCTGAAAGATATCTCACATATAATGCTTAGGGGTTCTGCTATGGCAGAGGAAAGCTTTTTTAAGAACATAATGCACATAATCCATCGGGGCCAATAGATAGGGATGGTTTTAGATTATGTAATGTCTTTTCTACGTTATCTTCTGTAAAGTCAATATGTAGTAGATCATTGCAGTTAGTTGTTGGATGACTAGGAAATGTGGGGCATGAGCCATTGCTGTTAACAAAGACTGAGCTGAAGAATGTGCTGAAGAGGTTGGCCTTAACAGCTTCATCGCTGCAGTCTTTCCCATTTGGTCCCTTTAGAGGTGGGATGGTTCTTGAGTCTTTAAGTTTGGTGTTGACAAAATTGTAGAAGGCACGTGTAGATTTGTACATAGGAAGTTTTTCTCCTGTTTGCAGTAATAATTTGTACATTCTGCCTTTATCTGTTGCCACAAGTTGTTCTATCAGTTTTTAAAGTTTGCTACATAGCTAGTTTTGCTTTTACGCCATAGTGATTTTTTTATTGGAGTTTTCTTATTGTTATGAGTAATTTGGTTTTTTTTGTTGTTGTTTTTAGGGGTTACTAATGGTACATATAGTTTAATGACTCTTTCAAGTTCAAGTAAGAATGCATTATAATGGTCTTCTGTAGTATTACAGTTAGAGAACAGAATGTGCCGATCGAGATAGTAGCTCGGCATCTATGAGATCATAGTTGGCTTTTTTGAAATTGTATTTTGGAGATCCATTGTTATGATCTTCTTTGTGAGGGTGTAAATTGAGACAAAAGTCAATCATACTGTGGTCACCGTTTGAGAAGCGTTCTTGTAGGCCATAAATTGAGTTTGAGCTGTTGCAAAAGATGAGGTTGAGGCAGTTGTTGAGTCTAGTGTTGTTAGTTACTAATTGATCCACTCCCAGTGTAGTAGCGGCATTGTACAGGGTTGTATGTATGGGTTCGGATATACATTCATTTTAGGGTCCAATCTTTAAGAAGTAGATTGAGGTCACCAAGGAAAATAAGAGGGTGTGGACAAGAGGCAGCCCACGTCAGCAGTGAAGTTAGTTTGTTTGCATGAACTATGTCATAATCAGGGGCTCTGTTGCATAGTAAGAAGTGGATAGTGATATTTAAGGATAGTTCACAAACGATTGTCTCTGGAAGAGCAAGCTCTTGTGTAATTTGAATCTTTCTTAGATTTAGGGATTTTTTTATTGAAGATAGAAACTCCACTTCCTCTACGGATTTTGTGATCTGACCAATAAATGTGATATTCTCTGACTGTGGTAATGGAGTCTGGAAAAGATGCATTCAACCACATCTCACAGACAAATATAATATCAAATGTGGCTGTACTTAGTAAGATGAGAAATTCATGCATTTTGTTTGTGAGGCTTCTTGCGTTGAGCAGTTTGCATTTTAGATATGTAGTCGTGGGTCTGGAGGAAGTAAGGGGCCTGCATGCCTATTGTTGGATGTTGGGGTAATGGTTATTGGGATTTAAGTTGAAGGTCTTGCTTTTGATACATGCTGTTCAGTAGTCAATGTATAGGGTAGTATTTCCTTGTTCTTGTAGTCTTTTGAGTTCAGAGCGTAGTTCACAGGTCTGTACATGTTGCTGTAAGGGTGAGAACGGAGGTTCTTATGGCTGATGTTGCTCTTGGCAAGTGAGTTTATAGTGTAAATGAATTTTCATTTGCTTAATTCATTTTTGCAAACGACCCTGCAAAAGCATGGGGCCAATGAGCCATCACTGTTTTTGAACTCTGGGTGGATGAGGGAAATGTCAAGTATTTCATCAGGGGAGATGCTTGATGCTTGATAGCCACTGATGATGTTGCAGACATTTGTGATGTCATCATTGTCATTGTTGTCTTCAAGACCAAATAAGATGGCATTGGGATGTTTCCATTCGTGCTCGACGGCTTCTTTGATGAGAATTGGGATATCATTATTTGTTGGATTTGTGTTTTTTTTGTGGAATGGGTTGTGATTGCAGTTGTTGAGTAAAGATGTGGTTTGCAGCTATTGGATGTTCGTCTTTTGTGTTGTGTCTTTTTTTTTCAAGGTTAGTTAATCTTGTTTTTATAGTGTCCAGGGATTCTACTAGTGTGTCAAGGGATGTTATTCGTATTTCTAAGGTATCAACTCTTTTGAACAGGGCAATATATTTGTCCAGTTTGGGTCTGCATGGTGGACAGAAATATGGAAACCCTTGGTTGGATGATTTTAGGAATTGAGCCTTTTGCTTGGGTAATCCCAAGCATTCATGGTGAGCATAGTTGCCACATAGGGAACATTTGATGGAATTTTCATTCCCCTGTAAAGGTTCTTGACATATATGGCATGTGAAGATTATGAGAGCAAGGGAGGGTCTGGGAGAAATCCTGCCTTAGCACTTGGCCACCAGCAGCCCTGCTGCCCTTTCACCATCCCGTTGCTCCCTCCTCTCCTGGTGGTCTCCCATCCTACAGCTGAGGATGCTTTTGTTACAAAGCCAGGTCTCCTCACAAGGAGAGGGAGAGTGCCTCCTTCTGACCCACACACTTTGCTCTCTTGCACATACCATGAGCAACCTGGCCAAGGACAACAAAGCACACCAGCAGCAGCCTCAAGAAGGTAACTGCAGCTGAGTGCTGCCTCAGGAAGTGGGTTTGAGCTGGGCTGTGGGTTGCTGGTGCCTTGGAACTCAAGGATCAGGCTAGGCACTTGCCCTCTGCTGCCCAGGACTCTGGGGAGCCTGCACCACAGTCTAGGGATCCTCCATGTGACCTGAGAGGGATGGCAAGGCTCACTGGTGGACAAGGGTTTAGCGCACACCCTGGTCTTGCCTTCCTCTGCTGGAGACAGTGGATCCCCATCAACCTCGTCCAAGCCACCGCAGGTGCCCCAACATGAGTGACGTTGAGCCAGCCATGCCCACCTTGACCATCCAATGAGCTGCAACCACCCGGCCATGTCTGCCACCCCCCACGATCAACCCCAACCCTGATGCGGCCCTCAATGAAATCGAATTGACACTCCTCATCCAACTTGATTTGAAATGGTGAAAAAACAGTTTCATAATTTTGCAGAGTATAAAATTATGCGTTTTCTCTTTCATCTGCTTTGGTGATGACTCTTGCACAAATAGAAGGTGTCTAATTTCCCGATCTTACTGCTTTGGCTAGGCATCCTTTTGCTTTGTTTAAAAAAAAAGTAATCAGTAAAAACTGAGTTGAAAGGGGATTTTCTATAAACAGTTTTGTAAAGTCTTTGACAAGATTGTGACCAATAGTGTGACAAAAACTATGGAATCTTTTATAAAAATGAAGTATTTCTTAATATGATATAGATGCCAAGCAGTTCTAATAGGATCATAAATACAGAAATGGCATCTGCCCTGGAAACAAAAGCTGCAGCCTTGGTGGGAGAGGAGAATATTTCAGAAACCCCAAACCATTTGTATCTACTCTAAGACCAATATGTATATTCCGAAAGGAATTTAAGCACTCTAGTTTTCACAATCAGTGGGAATGCCAGAGAGCCTTACTGTATATTTGCTACAATGACCAAGAGATAGCAGTAAAGATACAGAAAAGTTTGATCCTTTGCTGATACCCAGTGACCCCCCCCCAAAGCCTCATTTATTGTTGTTCTATTTGGTGATCAGTGTGTTCTACTTATACCTCTTGAGCTGTACACATCAGAAAAGAAGAAAGGCTTTACAAAGATACAGCCATATGCCTTGGCTCAACTTTCTATGCACTGGGTTCTGCAACCATTTGTTTTAATTTGTATTTTCTCACAGCAGCTAGCAGCTTCGTTAAACTGTTTGTGATAAATAGCTCCAGATGCTTTTAAATTAAACGCAGAGTTTAGTTAAATCTCTTTGGGGAAATAAAAAAAAAAAAACTACTACATTTTATTTATTTGTGCTGTCAATGCACTTCCAGATGGCCTCATCAACACCAGCTGCAATTGAGGCATTTTATTGCTATAAAGTATAAGTAGCTGTGTTGAATAGCCATTCGACAAAGGTTCAGGAGTTCCATAATTCAAGAAAGGATGATTTGCCATTTAAAATATAGTGTGATAGTTGAAAGCAAAGTTTTGTGAGCAACAATTTCCCACTCCTTTTTTCAATAGCCAGTTTGTAATATCTAAAGCAGGAATTGGTACAATAGCCCAGGGATGGGGTTCAAATCTTTTAGCAAGGGGCTCTCTGCCCTAATGACTGGGTGGGTGGGCATGACTGGTAGGGCATGGCTAGGTGGTCATGGCTAGGTGGTCAAGTGACTGGGTGGGTGTGGCCAAGATACTGGAGACTCAAACAAGTGAAGAGAAGGACCAGGGGAGACATGATAGCAGTGTTCCAATATTTGAGGGGCTGCCACAGAAAAGAAGGGATCAAGCTATTTTCCAAGGCACCTGAAGGCCAGACAAGGAATAATGGATGGAAACTGAACAAGGAGAGATTCAACCTG
>BHEV01083472.1:0-16144 GCA_004319985.1 Emydocephalus ijimae | reverse complement strand
ATGCAAATAAAGAGCTGAAGTTCACCATTCAGAGGCTGTCTCCAATTATTTCGACCCATGCCCAGTACATAACACTTACCACTCTCAAATAAGCAAGAAATGCTCCCAAGATATCTGACAGGGTTCTGACGGATGCCCTAATTAATTCATGAGCCTTCTTTCAAAGACACAAAGCCTACATAACTTTTATTTATTTAGGGTTAAGTAGTGAACATATTAACAACATGAAAGGTTTAGTATGACTATTTAATTCTGCAAACTGTAATATTTTACCTATATTTGATTTAAATACAGGTATATCCCAGAAGGTATGCAGAGCTCATGTGGAATTGATTATTATACACCAACCCCAGAAGTCCATAATGAGTCCTTTGTCATCTATATGTTCCTTGTACACTTTATCACTCCATTGATAATTATCTTCTTCTGCTATGGTCGTCTTGTCTGCACTGTTAAAGAGGTGGGTGATTCTACAGAAAGAGGAACCTTTTCTCCACCAGACTAATTCAAATTGAAAACATTTAACCCACACAAGGAGAGTAAGAACCAGAGTTGTTAAGATATTAAAAGTTTTGATTGGTTAGTTCCCTTTGGAAATAACGTTATAGTCATAACCACATCCATTATCTTCTGCAGTGTATCTGCAATTTCCTAGGGTTTTCCAGCTGCATCAATGCTAAGAGTTCATCAAGTTCTAATAGATTTTTGAGTGTTCCTTCTCCAGCATCCCAGAGATGTGCTTTACTGTACAGAAATCCAAGTGTATATTTCGAATAATTCATGGGAGTGTTTGTGTTAGGGTCTGAAGTCAGGAACAGGACGAGAGAACAATGGGGGTGGGCAAAGCCCCAAATGATCAGGTCTGAAGTAAAACCCACCTTCTTCTCAAAATTCCTCCACTTATTTTCATAAGTGGTTTTCTTTATCCAGACTCCCCTCCCCTTAAGTTTACTACATTTAATTTTAACTTAACCATGCACACACAAAAATGTGTCCTCTACAGGTGGGACTGCAGGCCACACAAGTTTCTTGAGAGCTGCACATAATGTTGAGTTTCTTCTTTCCAACACGTATTACAATGGACCATTGGTTACAATGGTCCTTCTTCTGGTTAACATCTGTCTGTTCTGAACAGCACAGTTGCAAAGTCTCAGTCACCTCCCTTGTTGTGCTTTTTAGGCCGCTGCTCAACAACAGGAATCAGCCACCACCCAGAAGGCTGAGAAAGAAGTCACTCGTATGGTCATCCTTATGGTGATTGCCTTCCTTGTTTGCTGGGTCCCTTATGCCTCTGTGGCTTTCTATATCTTTACTCATCAAGGATCTGACTTTGGCCCTGTCTTTATGACCATCCCAGCCTTCTTTGCCAAGAGCTCTGCAGTCTACAACCCAGTGATTTATATCGTAATGAACAAACAGGTAACTTGGATATGTTGCCACGGCTTTTCAAGAGTGTAATGATGATGGGCATTTACACCATTTTCCCTAAGTGCTTAAAGTGCTTCCAATATACATCATAATAATTCATGTTGCAAGCCCTGCCAGATAGACTAATTATTCTCCATATTATAAATACAGGATTCGGGGAAACCAGCAGAACTTTCAGTGGTTTTGCTGGTTTCATTTGATGGCAAATGAAACTAGCCCATGACGTATTCACTCTCTTGACTGAAGTTTGCTTCTTCATTGTATGTTAAGCAGCAATGCATCTTGTGGAGCTGATATGTCAGTCTGACAATCCAAGCATTCTTGCAAGGTGTGTGTGTGTGTGTGTGTGTGTGTGAGGTTAGGGGTCAAAGTTTGGGACCAGAGAAGATGTTCTTACACTCTTGAACTTGCCAAAAGCTTCTCCTTCCTTCAAATGAAGCTTCTCCTTGGATCAAATGAAGCTGCTAACAAATCTCAGTATTTGTGAGCCTTTCAAGGCAAGAAGGCTGAACCCTGTTATTTTAAGCAGAATGAAATACGGGTTTATGAATTATTTCCTTGGTGTCTGGAGCATACTAAGGATTTTCACTTACCTTGAGACACAGGGACCAATTAAGATAAATATGAGCTCTTTCTCTAGGATTTCAGGAGGAAACACCATGGAAAGCCAAATAAAAACTTACCCAAGTATGCCTGCCAGTTATATTAGACTACAAATCCCATCATCTATGCAGAGTCTTAATTATCCAGGTCCTGGTTGTCCCAAAAGGCAATTAAACTTTTTCAAAAGGCAGCTAGGCTTCATTTTTTTTCCTTGAAGATGTTTTACTTCTCATCCAAAAGGCTTCTTCAGTTCTGACTGAAGAATTGAAGAACTTCAGTCAGAACTGAAGAAGCTTCTTGAATGAGAAACAAAATGTCTTCAAAGAAAAAACAAAGTCCAGTTGGCTTTTGAAAAAGCACCTTTGGGACAAACCCCATTATTCCAAATGAACCAAAGGGTTAAGGAGGCAGAGGGAAGCAGATAGTGGGAGGCTGCTCTTATGAATGAATACAAACAGCAGTTTCCAGATTTTTATTCACTTTATTTATTATTAAATTTATATCTCACTTTGCAACTCTCAAGGCAGTTTTCAGGAATAAAAAAGTACGACTGTTGCAATTTAAATCATGTTCAAATATTCATTTTATAATTAAAACTAATGACTTAAAGTTGGCTGAAAATTGTAATGATCACAATTATAAAAGCTTGACCAAAAAGTTGTGTCTTTGCCATCAGCCTAAATTCTGGGGGAATGAGATTTTAAATATGTCTTCTTAGCTATGTATTTAGGGATTCCCTAGCTGGAACTACCCAGAAAAAGCCCTGGTTATCCAATAGCCAGGTTAATGGCACAGGGGTCATCTTTAGAAGTGCCTATCAGACACAGGGGAGGAAATCTTGCAGGTCATCTGATTGTAAGCCATGTAGGGCTTTAAAGGTCAACACTAACACCTTAGGTTGTGCCCAGTATAGGCATCATATGATCCCTATATTATGCACAGATCAACAACCTGGTTATCACAGTTTGTACCAATTGCATTTTGTGGACACTTTGAAGACCCAACATAAAGCACACTATGGTACTTGAGAAGAATTGGAATTAATATGTGGCTAACCTTCACTAAATCTGCATCTGAGGAAGGGTTGCAGTTGATGCATTAGGATCAATTGTAGAAATGCACTTCTTGATAGAACAGCCATCAGCATGTTCCATGTTCTAGTAAAATCACTGATCTTTGGACATGGTTATTGCAGCTTATTCCTGATGGTGCAAGTTGTATGTGCTAATGATTTTGTAATTTTTATTTGTAGTTCCGCAACTGTATGATCACCACGCTTTGCTGTGGAAAGAATCCTTTGGCAGAGGATGACACTTCTGCTGGCACCAAGACAGAGACATCTACAGTCTCCACAAGTCAGGTTTCCCCTGCGTAGATCTTGTACGGAAGCCTTTGGTTTCTGAATACTTCCTTTGAGTGACGGCATACTTTTCCCTTTCACCATTCCTTGTCAGCAGCATACCACTTTCAATTCACCTGGCAGCATAAACTCCATATTGCAAATTGTGATGACAAGAGAATGAAGCTGTTCAAGTTGCAATCCTATTTACTTTTACCCTGGAATATGGGATCCAATTTGTTTTTTATATTGCAAAATGGGACCTGATTTTTTTTTTGCTGGTAGGTCATATAGGATTGCAGTCTAAGTGGTGCAAATCAAATCAGCACCATGAAAGAACAAGAAGGTTAATGGCCCCAAACTTAGTTAGGTATCCTGAAGCATTAGCTTGCATTGCTACAAATGCATTTATTTCTTATCAAGGTTGTTTGCTATCTGTTCCTAAGTACACAGCCTCTGTTGGGTTTCCATTCTTTTCCTGAGTTTTGTATTCAATGAACATTTGCACATTCACAGTAGCAATTCGACCTGGATTTTTGTTTTCTTATTTCTTGATACCTGGAGACTTATCTGAGCTTAATTTGCAGAAATATTATCAAAATGCACCAGTACAATCTGATGTTTGTGTACTAGGAGAGTGGATAAAGGTGACAGACAGTCTACTTAATACTGATTTGATATCCTGACACAGTTTGGTAGCATGAAGTGGAATGGTTCATCTAATCAGTACAGTTTTCAGCAAATAAAACTGCAATGTACTTCTCTCAAGATCAGAGAGAGGCTATGAGTGCAAATGATCCAGTTAAAAAAATATGTTGCATTGGACAGAAATTATGTATTACATTGATTGATTTTGAACAGTTGTATTCCAGATGTTCAGGGCAACCAGCAGTCTTGAAGTACCTTATGAAAAACATGAAAACATGGGATCTTCAGAGACATTTAGTTGAGCTTTCAGTTAAATTAAGGATAGTAGGAACACTTTCCATCCCTTTCCCCTCTACCCAGCCACCTATGCCCTTGGGAAAGGGCCATGGCTCTGCTGAATAATACAGAGGAGAAAAGAGGGAGGAACTGCTAAGGAAGGAAGGAAGGAAGGAAGGAAGGAAGGAAGGAAGGAAGGAAGGAAGGAAGGAATTGTCCTAAATCTGACTTGAATTTATGATAAGTTAAGGAAGACCACAGAAGGAGCAACATCCTAAAAAACAAACAAACCCCCCCCCTCACCACCAGATGATTAGCTGCAAGCAGAAGAGAATTCTCAGTAGCATCAAAGGGCATAGAAAACAAATAGGTGAGGATGCAGAAAAGGTTGAGCACCAGCACTGAAAATCTTTCCTTCTTAGTTATACCTTCCTGACCCAAGAAGTTGGAGGGATCTGCTCCTAGAATGAAACAGTAACTGTTGAGTAAGTGCACGCACGAGTTTGAGGGAAAGAAAAACCAGGCTTCCCTTAAAAAGAATGAAGTCGCATGCCATGTTTTTTTGCTATGAGAATATCACATAATGCAAGGGAAAGGCCTAAACATCAGACTACATCACAGCTGTATGTGGAAGAAAACTATTTGCTGAACTATGGCTGATTTAGCTTTCCTGCACTGTAGGTAGTACAAAACTCCAAAAATTACAGAATCATGTATGAAATTCTGGGGTACTGAGCAAAACAGGAGGTAAAGCAATACTTCTGAGATTGTACCTGAATCCCTTTCCCTTTGCCAATTAAATACATTGATTGTTTTAGCATTATCTCATGAATAGAAAAAAAAACTTTTTAAAAACACCTAGAGAACCAGGGGTTGTTCCTAAGCTCCTCTTTTAGATAGAAATTGTCTGAACTATTAGTGATATCACAGAACTTTCCCAAATATTCCAATTGCTGTGTACATGAAGAAAGAATGCTCATAAACTCTAGATTCTCATAAGAAAGATGAAAGATGTGGCTTTTATATTCTTAATGTTTGAAATATGTTCATATTTTGATTAAGTGACAGCCAAGCCACAGTCGACTTTTTGATTGATTTAAAAACAATAAATAAACAGCTGGGAGAAAATAATAACCATATTTATTGGAAAGGAAGATGACCCTGTCTTCTTACTCCCCAATAATAGTTTGTGAAGTGGAGGAAGGTTGGGAATGTAATAGCAGAGGAAGAAATGGTTGAAAGTGAGTAAATGGTGGAAAATTCAAATAATGAGAGAGAGGCAGGATGGGAGAAGCCACTGGCATAGCTTCAAGGAGATTAAACCTATTCCCCCTTTCTCCTTGTATAGAGAGCAAGCATTTCACACAGAGTTTCTTCACTGATAAAATAATACAGGATTCTGCTTTTTTGAGTAACTAATAGATTGGGGCTAGCATGCTGACTGAACACAATGAGTCCTAAGCGGACTTCCCTTGGAGTAAGAGTAGGCAAAGTTTTCTTGTGCTTGTAGCCTACGTTTTTTCTTTCTTGCAAGGAAAAGGGGAAAGAACTCAGCTCAAGTGACCCCAAAAATCTTGTGTTTTTTTTCCCTCTGATTTGCTCTCCAACCTATATGGTGTCTCTGTGGAGAATACTAAACTGAGCGCATCTAGGTCCAGTATAGTAACAGCCTATACATGTATATTATGTATAGCTTTATGCCAAACTTAGATTTCCACAATCCTCTGCACAGGATTTTTGTGTCTTTTCTCTGTCTAACGTCTCTCTGTGGGATTTTTTTTTGAAACTCAGTTTCTTCACTTTAGATCAAATATGGGACTTAAGGAAGGTTGCCAGCAGGACCATGGGGTAGAGGAAGGAGACACTAATGCCAAGAAGTGCTAAGGAATAGCAAAATCAAGATGTACAAAATCAAGAGTGTTCATAAGAAACAAAGAGTGTGATAGTTAAACTAGAATGCAGGAAAAACATAGCAAAGAATGCATACTGATCATGGCTTCTGGAATTTCAACACCAATCAGCAGTGGCTACAGGAGGTCTTTGTCTTTCTTTCTATGCAATGAAGGGAGGTTTTGCATTGTTGGTATGTATTTTCTATTTTTTCTGAGCTGTATTTGTGTATATATATGGGTGGGTGGATTTGTGCATGTGTATGAGGAAGCATGGGGTGGGTTACATACACTTCTTTTTGTGTTCTGTGTGCCAGTTTATGTTGAAAACAAAATGTCTTCTATAACACTCTAAGCTGATACCCAAGTATTTTCCCATAAGGGTGTTTTAGGGCAGTGTTCATCAAAGTGTGGTCCAAAGGCCCCTGCGTGTCTCCCAAGATCCTCTCAGGGACCCACAAAATCAAAATTACTTGCCATTATGTTGACAAATAATATGATATTAAAATTCCTTTAAACAATTGTCAGAAGCAGTAATGATATGGATTTTGATTTTTTAAAAAAATTTAAATGTAAAAGTTTTAATTTTTAATATGATAAATATAGAAAACCCATAAAAACAAAAGGGGTCCTTGTAAGTTTTAAAAGTGGGAAAAATCCTGAGGGGAAAATGTTTAAGAAACACTGCTTAAGGAATATTTATTTAATATAATTTTCTTCATTATCCCCAGGCAATTGTAACTTATTTGGTCCTATAATTTTCTGCATTTAGAGAGTTATCTTGTTGATAGACTGATAGAAGGACAAACAGTGCTCCAAGTCTATCTCCATCATTTATTTCCAGAATTCTGCAGGTAGGGAACTAAAGCAAAGCATCACAGATAGGGAATTAAGAGGCAATACAATACCAAGGAGAAGGAAGCAAAGGTAGACACATCATTAGTCCACCTAGCTCCTGCTGATGCCATGGATATAACCATGCAAAAGTGGATAAGAACTAAGGCAGGTCCAAAAGATATCAAAGGTATGTTGGATTAGGATGGGCAGGGAACACAAAACACTTGAAAGGAAGTAATATGGTAAGAAAATGCTTGAATCTGATTTACATTCACATCTTTTGTTTGAATTGCATGAAAACTGAAAGGGGACTGTCCCTTTATTGTTTTTAGAAGGCCTCTGTTTTAGGATGCAAACCCAGAGGCACAGTGTCCACAAAACAACCCAGTGTCCACAAAACAACTAGAAAACAATGCAGTTTGGGATGCATTATGGGCCAAATGTGGACTAGAAATAAAAATTATAATAAGCAAGAAAAAGGTAAGAGAACACCTGTCTGATGTTGAAGAATATAAATCACTGGGACCTGATTACATCCCAGAGTTCTAAAGGAGCTGGCAGATGTCATCTCAGAACCATTGTACCATATCTTTAAAAAACCCTGGAGCATTGAGGAACTACCAGAGGACTGGAAAAGAACTGATGTGGTTCCCATTTTCAAAAAAGGTGAAAAAAACAGGCCCAGGAAAACTACAGACCAATCAGCCTAACTTCAATATCTGGGAAGATACTGGAAAAAATAATCAAAAAACAGACCTTGAACATCTAAAAACAAATGCAGTTATAACTAGTAGCCAGCATGGATTTATTAAAAACAGATCATGCCAAACCAATCTTATTTCATTCTTTGTCAGAGTGATTAAATTAGTAGACCAGCAAAATGCTCTGGAAATAGTATACTTCGATTTCAGCAAGGTATTCAACAAAGAAGACCATAACCTACTCCTCGGTAAACTAGAAAAATGTGGGATAGACAGCATCACCATCAAATGGATTTGTAGTTGACTGATAAACCATACTCAACAAGTCGTCCTTAATGATACTACATCTACATGAGGGAAGTAAGTAGTGGAGCATCATAAGGTTCTGTCTTAGGCTCAGTACTCTTCAATATCTTCATAAATGGCTTAAATGAAGGAATAGAAAGGGAACTCATAAAATTTGCAGATCACACTAAGCTAGCAAGAATAGCTAACACCCTGAAGACAAGCTCAGGATTCAAAAACATCTTGACAGACTTGAACAATGGGCCCTATCCAACAACATAAAATTTAATGTGGAGAAAAGCAAGGTTTTACACCTAGGCAGGAAAAACCAAAGGTACAAATACAAACTCTAGCTCAAAACAGTAACTGTGAGAGGGACCTTGGAGTCCTAGTGGACGATCACTTAAACATGAGCCAGTAGTCAAAAAAACAGCAGTCAAAAAAGCTAGTACAATTCTTGGTTGTATAAACAGAGCCATAGAATCAAAATCATGTAAAATATTAGTACCGCTTTATAAATCCTTAGTAAAACCACACCTGGAATACTACATCCAGTTTTGGTCACCACATGTTGAGACTTTGGAAAAAGTGCAAAGAAGAGCAACTAAGATGATTAAGGGCCTTGAGACAAAAACATATGAAGAATGGTTGCAGGATTTAGATATGGCCAATCTAGAGAAAAGAAGGACTAGGGGTAACATGATGGTAGTATTCCAGTATTTAAGGGATTGCCTCAAAGAAGAGGAAGGTCAACTTATTTTCCAAAGCACCAGAAGGCAAGACAAGAAACAATGGATGGAAACTAAGCAGGGAAAGAAGCAGACTGGAATTAAGGAAAAAACTTTCTAAACAGTGAGGACAATTAACCAGTGGAACAGTTGCCTTCAGAAGTTGTGGGTGCTTCACCACTGGAGATTTTTAAAGAAAGACTGGACAGCCACCTACCTGAAATGGTAGGGTATCTTGCTTGAGCAGGGGGTTAGATTAGAAGACCTCCAAGGTCCCTTCCAGCTCTATTCTGATTGAAATATGATCTCCTCTGGTGCTTTGATGAATCAAAAACTAGGAAATTTGAAACAGGAATTTTCTTCCTTCCACCCACAAAATCATGTTCTTCTGCCTTACTTTTCCCACTGACTTATAATAATACATGACTGAAGTTTTGAGAGAGATGCATATTGTTCTCAGGCAGGCAGGCATTGCAGGGAACTATAATTAAATTAAACTGAAGGGGTGAAGCAGTAGATTAGACTTGAAGGTTTGAAGAAGTGGTACCCAAGTTTTCTCCCCGTAATCCAAGCATTATGTCTGCTCTGTCCAAACAGAGTAAGCATATATTACAAGCCTGTTGCAAATGGCTTTTTGCCCACTCATCCATCTTCCTTTTGTCCTCCTCCTCCTCCTCTTCAAACGCTGTATATAAAATGATGTCATCAAAGACCTGAGTTAGAAAAACATGCAATGTCGTCTTGGTGCCACATGGCACGTTTCCATGGTAGCATACCCAACCTGTCAAATGACTTCATTTATCTCAGCTCCACTCCCAGTTTCTCATACAGACCACACAACATCTGACCTTGAATTTCTGGCGGGCACCTTTCTCACTTTCAGCTTGAATTCCATTTGGCAGACGCCCAAACCAAAGGTTCTCGCCAACACCATCTCTTCAGAAGATTTATGGGCAGCTAGCTTATCTTCACTCTAGCACAAGCCAACCAGCAGAGCATATGGACCTGAGATGGCAACATATGTTTGAGGAACTGCAAGATGGCATAGTGTAATGATACTGAAGTATTTGGATTTTTATTTTTAATGCTGTTATATCATTTGTTTAAAAAAAACATACATTTCTCTGTGTTTATAATTACAGTTCTGGAGACTATTTCTGTATCACATGATGATCTTCAGCTTTATAAAGAGTGCTAGGAAGGTAGCTGGAAACAAAACATTTGGGTTCTTTAAAAAAGAGCTATTTGCAAGCAACCCTTTTTATTTAACTGACATTTCGATAAGTTATGCTCTGTGCACTGAAGCTGACATCCTATTACCTATTCGGAAGAAAAATAATTTGGTTTGGAATACTGGGGAAACAAAAATTAATATTTCACTTATCCTGGAAATATCTATATATCTCTATCTCTTTCTGTGTCCATTCATTTATATGCATGAATGTATAATACAGATAGTCCTCGGCCTACAGCAGTTTGTTTAGTGACCATTCAAAGTTAACAATGGCATTGAAAAATGTGACTTATGACTATTTTTCACAGTTATGATCTTCACAGCTTCCCCATGAGCATGTGATCAAAATTCAGAGGCTTGGCAACTGGTTCGTATTTATGACTGTTGTTGTGTTCCAAAATCTTGTGATCACATTTTTGCAACCTTCTGACAAGAAAAGTCAATGGGAAAGCCAGATTCACTTATTAACAACCAGGTTACTAACTTATCAACTACAGTGATTCACTTAACAATTGTGGCAAGAAAGGTCGTAAAATGGTGCAAAACTCGCTTGACAAATGTGTCACTTAACAACAGAAATTTCAGGTTGAATTGTAAGTTGTGGACTGCCTGGAGAGGAATTGGAGGGAGAAAACAGACACTCATTTTTAATCTGGAATTTAATCTTATTCATGTATGCCTTTCATCACTACAGAATGTGCCAAACTTTGACAGACTTATGTATGATGCAGCCTGTGATTGGAGGGATCCACACTATTTAAAAAAAAGCAAAGGATTGACTGTGTGCACTTCACAGAGGAATTCCCAAAAGTAAAACTACAGTAACACAAGTATTTGAAGGAAGGCATCCATTCAATCGATAAGGAATGCTTCCCTTAACCTGTTCCTTAAAAAGGCTTTTAAAATCCAAAAGAGAGGAAAAGAGACCCAAAATCAATATAATTTCTGTTAAGTTCTGCACATGGGTGCAAGGAGCGGAGATGACGCAGTGAACAGTGAACTTCAACTCTTTATTAAGCATACTGAACAGAGCAATCACCTAGGGGAGCAGCAGCCCTTTTATAGGGTTGGCTGCTGTCCTATTAGCCAATGAAAAACATGGAAGTGTTAAACCCTTGAACCAATGAGAGTTGGCCCGTTAACAGCCAATCAGATGTCCCAGAAAGGACCAATCCGATGTCGCTATTATCGGCCAATCAGAAGTGCAGGATTAGAACCCTGCTTTTTACTTAAGGTTATAAAAACTTTATTAAACACCTTTATTAGTTCATAACACCCCTCCCCCCAGGTTCCATTTGAGGGGTGCAGTAACGTAATCGCGTAGATATGCAGGTCGTTTCAATTGCCTATTAGATTTGCGCTGTCCCACCAGTTCCTGTCTGTAGTTCGGTTCCGGTGGAACGTTTTTTGATTTATCTGGTGCAGGCGGTTCTGCATCCCCACAGGACAATTCGGCGCCACAAATTCTGTCATCGTTGTCCTCCGATTCCTGCGGGCTCGCTTCCGTTGAGGTGTTTCTCTGTGGTGGAGGCACACCCCCTTCCTGATTCTTCTTCGTGGATCGTGCCTGGCCGCTGACTTTCTTCGATTTTGCCATCCAGCATCTCGAATTCGGTTCCCTCGACATCCCTCCCCCCTCAGTTTTAGGGTCACAGGAGTCATGGGAACTGGGTTGCAACCTAGAGCGAAGCTAATCTATATGGCGTTTCCATATTTTCCCATCCCTTGTTTATATGCGGTATGATCTGGGCCCAGTGGCTTGGGTTACGGTTGCTTTGACCCACAACGGTTCGCCAGAAAGATTTTTAGCGAAGACTAAGTCGCCTTCCTTGAATTCGTGGCATTTTCCGCTAGATCCACAGGGTTTCTCTGGCGCATAGGCTGGGTGGAGACGGTCGAGGTGGGAGCGAAGCCTGCGTCCCATCAACAGTTCAGCTGGCGTTTTGTTGGTTACGCTGTGTGGGGTGATGTGTTGGAGTAGGAGTATTCTGTTCAGTTTGTCGTCAATGTCCTTTTTGTCAATTTGGCTATAGTTGCGTTCAGCTCTTGATAAAGTCCTCTCTACCATTTGCTAATACCCTGGGCTATTAATTTATTGAGCTGCTCGTCGATCTTTGGTTTTAGGGCAAAAGGTACCCGACTAGTCTTAAGGCAGATGGGGGCTACTTCAGGGTTAAGGTTAAATGATATCGGGGTCCCCTTGTACTCGCCAAGTTTGTCTGCAAAGACGTCCTGGAATTCCTGGACGAGGGCCTCCTCCCAGTCATCACTTCTGGTTTGGTGAATGCCGGCTACCTCAATCCCAAGTGGGGCGAACCACTGATCGATGACGGTCAGTGGTAACGACGCAGTACGATTTTTGAATGATACTTGGACTTGGCTGGAGCCGACGACCGGAATTCGGTTCCCCTGGTAATCTTTGAGGATAATTCTTTGGGCTCTGAGGTCTTGACGCCGGACGGCAGGGATTAACTGTTTAAGGGTCTTCCAGGAAACCATCGAGAGGGACGACCCTGAGTCGACTTCCATCACGCAAGGTTGGTTCTCGATGGCGATCCTCACTCGGATCTTCTTTGCATTTAACGATGAAGCATGACCGATGGTAATGGTTTGGTGTGCCTCTTCCCGTCTCGTTGAAGTGGCAAGTGTTTTATTTCTGTTGGAGTGGTTGTTCCATTGGTGGTTCAAGTGTTCCCGACTCACAGGACGATTCCCTGTGGTCTGGTGGTAGTTGTTTTCTCTCCGAATTGGGCTGGATCCTCGCTTGCTTCTACAGACCTTCCCGATGTGGCCTCTTTTCCCACAGGAATGGCAGAGCGCATCGAGGAATTTGCAATCTGATCGTGGGTGGTTTGCCCCATAACCCGCGCATTGGTGCGGTAGTCTTCGATTCCGTGGGTTGCGTTGGTTGCGTTCGGACTGGAGCCAGCTGACCTCCTCCTCATCACTTTCTGATGGAGATTCGAGGTCCTCAAGGTGGGCTGCTGTTGTGTGCCTCTCTAGGCAAGGTGAGGTATCGTTGGCGAGTTGACGGAGCGGTGCGTTGGTGCGGCGCATTCGGGCGGCTGACTTCCTGGTTGCTTCTGCTGCACTAGCATCTTTTATGACATCGGCAAGATCGATGTCCCCTTTGGTCATGATCTTGCTCTGCGCCGTATGGTAATCTAATCCCAGAACTATTCGGTCTCTCAGAGCTTCTTGGAGGTCTGCAAACCCACAGAAGCCTCCCAGGTTCCGGAGGTCTGCGATGAAATCTGTGACGCTCTCTCCTTTCCGTTGGTCCCTCTGATAAAACTCATGTCTTCGGACAAGCGTTGGTACGGCGGGTGCATAGTGGGCCCATAGAAGGGGTGCGAGGACGTCCCAGTCCATGGATTTCACCTCAGCCGGTTTCGCTAATGCCTTAGCCATCTTAAAGACGGCAGGCCCGCAATGGGTCAGGAACACTGCTCACTTTTTCCCCATAGTTGCGTCTTTCAAGTTGTTGGTCTCCAGAAACATCTGGAACCGGTCCATGTACAAGTCCCAGTCTTCTTGTGCCAGGTCAAATGGAGCGGGTGGTATGGCGCCACCGGACATGTTTTCCGTTGTCGATGTGCCTTCAGCCATGTGCTCTGTTTGGTGCTCTGTGAGTGTTCAATAAGCTCAGATGTCTCCGCATCCGACCCTCGTCGCCAGTGTTAAGTTGTGCACATGGGTGCAAGGAGTGGAGACGAAGCAGCGAACAGTGAACTTCAACTCTTTATTATGCATACTGAACAGAGCAATCACCTAGGGGAGCAGCAGCCCTTTTATAGGGTTGGCTGCTGTCCTATTAGCCAATGAAAAACATGGAAGTGTTAAACCCTTGAACCAATGAGAGTTGGCCCGTTAACAGCCAATCAGATGTCCCAGAAAGGACCAATCCGATGTCGCTATTATTGGCCAATCAGAAATGCAGGATTAGAACTCTGCTTTTTACTTAAGGTTATTAAAACTTTATTAAATGCCTTTATTAGTTCATAACAATTTCATTTTGTATAAACAGGCCACAGTTGCAGGAGCCATGTTGGCACAGGAGTTAGAATGCAGTATCGCAGGTTGACTGCTGGCTGCCAGCAGTTCGGCAGTTCGAATCTCACCAGGCACAAGGCTGACTCAGCCTTCCAGCCTTCTGAGGTTGGTAAAATGAGGACCCAGATTGTTGGGGGCAATATGCTGACTCTATAAACAGCTTAGAGAGGGCTGTAAAGCAGTATGTAAGTCTAAATGCTATTTCTAATTAAATACATACAGTATCTGCATTTACCATTTAAGTTGCTCCTGTCCTTTGCTCATGCCAGCTTGACTTTGAGGTTACTTCACAAAATTTTGTCCGGACTGATGAACTTTGGCAGCAGTTTGCAAGGATTCAGTCCAGGCTATATGCTATCATATTTTCCCATTGGACAAGTTCCTTGCTGCTGTGTCCTGCCACCTTTTGGTATCAGGAAAGCAATGGGCAATTACTTTCCTTCCTGTGAGCAGATCCTCCTGTAAATAAATAAAGGCAGGCACAATAGACAGCTTTTTTGATGAAAAAATTTTTCCCACTCTTTTTGATATCTTTTAGATCTAGTCTAACTCTAGCACTTATAAGAACACAATGGCTATTACCTTTGGTAACAATGGCTATAACCTTTGCCTTGTAAGTAGAAGTTTCCTGAACTTCCTACTTTTTCATGTGCTTTAAAACATGGGTCCCCAACCCCTGGGCTATGAACCAGCACTAATCCGTGGCCCGTTGGGAAGTGGGCCATGCAAGTAGCAGGTGAGCACACAAAGCTTCATTTGCACATACATGGGATTAGCTTGAATGCTGGAAACTATCCACTCTTCAATGCCACTGAGTTCCACTGCCTGTCCATGCAGCCAAAAAGGTTGGGAACTATTGTTTTACAACAAGTAAGCAAACAAAAAGGTCCAGTGGTGTATTGCTTTACTATTTCCCACTCACAACAGCTCCCAGGTAGCCCAAATAGCTTATCATCTACAATATAAGTTGGAACTTATAACTTGAAGTCCTTTAATTTCAAGCTATTGAAGAAAAATAAATAAATGGTGCAATGCAGGCCATTTTTGGTGCAAGAAAAGTAGGAAGCTCAGGGAAGGAAAAAATAGTAATTTCCTAACTGTCTTCTATTTGCACAACAAGAGTTATAGGTTTTGTGCATTAAGACACTCATAGTAAAGATTGGTATTAAAAGGCATTAGAGGTCACAGTAAGCATTTGCTTCATTGAAGAGATAATAAGACTATAAGAAGCTGAAGTGAGATACCCAGAAAAGACAAGGGCTTCAAGGCAGCACCATATAAATAAGGGTATTTTTGGAGTGGAACCTAAAAACCATTCTGAGATCACATTGATTGGGCAGCGGGATTAACAGAGCACAATCATTTTTGATCTCCTTATTTTTTTTCCTACTGAAATGGCAACCCAGTGGTGCCCATATCTGAACCCCCTAGATCAGTGTTTCTTAACTCTGGCAACCTTAAGGTGTGTAGCTTCTGGACAGGGAAGCCTTCACCATTGCTATATTGTAATAATATCAACATATTCAAAAATAAAATGTGTGATTGTAGTTCCCCTACCATTTGGCAGAACTCAAACTCACATCCCTTTGAGCAGACAGAGGGTAGCCCCAATCCATATTTCCTTTCAGACACAAAGTTAGATAACACTGGCACTAGGGCTGGGCTGCTGGGGGTTCACAGGTGTTTGGGAGAGTCCCTTGTTAAGATTCTGTGCAGTTTGGAGAACCCCCAAATCCCACTCCTGGCTTGCCCCAACCAACCCTGCCCCTGTCAGGAGTCCCCATGCAGCCTGTTTTGGATGCAGAGAAATGCAGGGCATGCACGGAGGCTTGGGGAAACAAAAACGGGGCTCCTGGAAGTTTGGGAAGGCCAGAAATGGGCCTGTTTCCAGATTCCAGAGAGCTTCCAAAGCCCAAGGAGGCTGTTTTCGCCCTCCCGGAGGCTTGAGGAAAGCCTCTGGAGCCTGGAAAGGGAAACTAGTCCAACATAGGAAAGCCACAGGTCATAGCATCAACTTCAATGGCACCAAAACCCTAGACACGATAGAAAACCCCAGCTACAGAATCATCAGAGAAGCCATAGAGATTGAAAAAAGACCAGAAAGCATGAACAGAAGAGATGAT
>BHEV01083469.1:0-48623 GCA_004319985.1 Emydocephalus ijimae | reverse complement strand
ATGCTCTCACCCGATCTCTGGTCCTGCCGGTAGAAATCGTGCCGCCTGATGAGGGTGGGCACAGCGGGGGCATAGTGGTTTTGGAGCAACAGCTCGAGATCGGTCCAGTCCGTTGCCTTCATGTCCTCGGGTTTCGCAAGAGCTTTTGCCATCTTGAACACTGCGGGCCCGCAGTGTGTTAAGAAGACGGCTCTTTTCTTCTGCCCGGTTGCATCCTTTAAATTGCTACTTTCGAGGAACATTAGGAATCGGTCTGTGTACGATTCCCAATCCTTGGTAGTGGGTTAAAAGGTGTGGGCGGTGCGATGCTGGCCATCTTGTCGGTCTCGCTTCCTCAGGACACGTGCTTGATGGGGGTTAGCCTTGATATCCCACCTTCTTCGCCAGTGTCGTGTCCGTCGCGGGAAAGGAGACTCGGGGCCAGTGACTCAGTTTCAGCTCTTTATTTGGTCCCGAGATTGGCTGGGCTCCCAAAGGAAAAACAGCGGCTTTTATTCTTTGGCCACGGTGGCCGCGGCCAATGGCACCACTTTGAATCTCCCGCGATTAGTTTCCACCAATCGTGGGGGATTCATGGCGGGCCAATCAGTGTGGCTCGCTTGACCAATCAGATCGCCGTGTGCTTTGACCAATCGCTACGCGGCATTTACAAGTATGTTAATGATCGTACAGAACATGGTCCATCTAAATAAGGCTCCTGTGCCCCTTTTATCAATTGGGCAAAAGTTCTCAGCTTCATTCTCATTAGACAATGTTTATGTATTTCCATAATGCCATTAATCTCAGGACTCTTTTTTCTGCAGATCTGCATTACAGATAATCCTTGATTTACCATGACAATTGAAGCCAAAGTTTCTGTTTCTAAGTGAGACAGTTGTTAAATGAGTCAAAATTTAATGCCTCATTTTTTACAACCTTTGTTATTTTTCAGAAATCACTTCCATTATGCTGTTTCCCACTGGGGCTCCAAGCCGATTAGCAAAGCCACATCTTTAGGCCCTTACAAAAAGATAGGAGGGTTGGGGTCAACTTTACATTGGGGAGCAAGACATTCCAGAGGGCAGGAGCAATAGCAGAAAAGGCCCTCCTCATGGACCCCACCAGCTGGAATAATCGAGTTGATGGGACCCATAACAGGCATCCTCTGCCAACCCAAATGATACAGGCTAATCCCAGAGGAGTGAGACACTGGCCCTATGCTATGAAGGGCTTTAAAGGTGATCACCAACACCTTGAATTGCACCTAAAAGCAGACTAGCAACCAATGCTGCTGGTGGAGCAGGGGTGTTACAGGGGCCGTTCTCGAAGCCCCTCCCAAACTACCCATGCTGCCGTACTCTGCACCAGCTTTATAATTATTATACAGCCTTGGAAAAAGTAATAATGGATAATGGATAACTAACCATATAGTGCCTAATAAAGAACTTTATTCAGAATATGTGCAAAAGAATTCCTTACTTAGATGGAAGTCTGCCTAAGGAGATTTTGTTAAGACACCTTTAAAAGTGATGAATGAAAATGATTCAGTGCCTTGGCCATCATTTACTGCTGACTTAAAGAACACTTTAAAAATCATTGCTAGGATTTGGATGCCTCTACCACATTTATGTGGGCCAGCTCATCTTATAGAATGATCATGATAGCATGATTTTCTCCTTGGTTAGAAGCACACTGAGCATTTCCAGTGATAACTTGCAGTTGTTTGAAAAGAATGAAGTTGGCAAAAGTTTGTCTAGATGAAAAATAGCTACTTGTATGTATTTTTATGTGGCTAATAGTCAAGGTTTGTTAATAGTTGGTTTGCTACCATAGTTGGTTTGCTATCTAGATGGGATCATTCATATCTGGATATTATGATTTGAGGAAATTCCTACCTATTCCCATTTCACTGGTATGTTCTAAGGGCTGGCTAAACTCACTGTTATATGAGGTTTTATGGCAATAACACACTGATATCTTTGTATTCTCTCATTCAAAAACTGAATTACCTCATGACAGAATATTTAACTCTGCTGCCCTCTCTTTGTATTCATATTTCAGCACAGCACATGAAAGAAATGGAGAATTGGCTTTTCATTCTGTCAGTCATTTCAATAACCTGTGAAGGCAAGGGAGGCAGAGTGGAAAACCATTTAGGGGAGGTATCTCTCTTGTGAGATCAGATGACTGATATACTTGCTTGACATAAAAGACTTCTGCTTTGGCTTGCTTCAAAATTGCAAAATGTCTTCCCCATTATCCCAAGTGTCCATGCAAACATTAAACCAAGTAAATAGAGTTCCTGCAATTTATTTTCTGAAGAAAGCATCCAGTGATTTTTTTGCTATTTTGACTAAAGTTTTGTACTATTAAATGTCAAAGATATATGTGAATGTGTGTTCATTTTAACCAAATTAACGTTCTCTGACAAGGTAAGGGAAATACCTTATATTTTAATATAATACCTTATGTTTGGACCATTCTCCATTCAATTCAGGAATTCAGGGTCAACAAGGAAATGAGATGTAAAACAACTGAATAGAGTTGGAGCCCAAATAAGGGATATAAATCAGTTTTGATCCACTCTAATTCCATCTGTCAAATCACTACTTACTAAAATGGCAATACAATAATTCAAATGAAACATTCTAGGTTCTGATGTGATTATTATAAAGACATATTCCTTTATCCAGTAAGAATGGATTTTGACAACTTTGATTGGAATTCCCCTTTTTTTTGTCATTCAAAATTTTATTAAAATAATATAAAAATACAAAAGAAATTAATAGAGAATGTGGAAGGAGAAAGGAGAAAAAGAAAGAAAAAGCATTGATTTCTAACTCCTTTTGTTGCAGTAGAATAAAGTAATAGTATCAAACCTCAACTTTTTACTTTTATATAATACAAACTAACCATTTCTATAACAACAAACTTCTCTAACTGGTAAAACCCAAAATCAAAGTTTCATTTTTTTTTACCTCAAGCATAAAGTCCAAAAGTGGTTTCCAAGTAGAAACAAAGTTAATTATGTTCTTTTCTTTAATCAGTGCAGTCAATTTGGCCATGTTTGCTAACTGCATCAACTTTTGCAGCCATTCATCTATTGTAGGAATCAAAGCATCCTTCCATTTTTTTGGGATATAGTAATCTCGCTGCCATCAATCTATATAATATCAAAGTACATTTTCTCCCTCAAATATTTTCCTATTAAATCCCAAATAAAAATCTCTGGTTTTATCTTTCCATTTAAAAACTTTAAAAATCTTTTGTATTAAGACATGAATCCTACTCCAATATTTCTTGATTGGTATTCCCCTTCAGGAGAATTCACTTCCACATAGCCACTGTTTTATCTTCAAACCTGCAGGTGTCCCATTGGGCTCAAAACCTGCATCCCTCTAAAGGTCAATAGGAGAATGTCAAAATGGCACCCAGCCAGCTCTTTATTCCTCTTATCCCTTAGTTTGCCCTGCATTAGTTTTTTTCCACAATAAAAACCAAAGATCAACCACTAGTATCCTTCTGCCTATTTTAGAGTATGATGAGATGTTGGCATAGCACTGTAGCTTGTAAAAGGCCCACTAATGGGAAACCAGCCAGCCCCAACTTCAACATGGCCTTTGTAAATCTGTCTTTGCCAATGATTCGCCTGTGCTTCAGCTAAGTTGAAAGCCTTGAATTCAGGAGAGAAGAAAGGTGCAGTGTCATTAAGAATGGTATAACTTGGTCTTCCCCGAATCAAGCTATAGTATCTATAAATCCTTGCATTGGTCTCCACAATTACTTTAATAGACATCAGGATGGAGAACACTATACATATATTTCAGAGGAAGGAATTTGAAGAGTAGAAATTGATAATGAGTAGTTCTGCCATGGTTCAGATGGGGGACATAACATGGATTACATTGGATTTGGTGAATCTTGTGTGTACCATCCCTATTCCAATCTGTAATATTACAGTTAGTATTAAGATTCCTAGGATTTCAGTTTGTGATGATCTTCTCAGCTTTTTCAGAACCAGAGATAAAACACTGGTGTTTTGTACAGCTGCCATTGACGGAATAACATTTTTGTTTAACTGGTTTAACATAGCTCCACTATTATTTTCATAATAGTACAAATTCCAGAATAGTCAAAATTAGCCTTCAGAAGCCAGTGCTGATGCATAATTGGTATAAACAGAATGGACATTTATTGGATAGTGCTCTTGATAAATGATAATGTTCTTCCCTAATCCAGAAGCAATTCTTGAAAGCTAAAAAGATTTTTTTGTTATAATGAAACATATTATAGCTATTCCCAGAATTATAATTTTACCTTACAAACATAACCAGTACAATATGGTCTGGTTTCTATAGAACGTTTTTTAAAGAAATATCTTGAGTCTTTAGATTTTAGTGGCTTCTCCATGCTAGTACAGGTAGTTCTTGACTTACGACTGTTTGTTTAGTGACAGTTTAAAGTTATGATGGTCTTGGAAACAGTGATTTTGTCCTTACACTTATGACCATTGCACCATCCCATGGTCATGTGATCTCCATTTGAGTTCACTTTACAATCATATTATTTGCTTAATGGCATGATTTTGCTTAACCACATAGAAAAAAATGGTCATAAAATTGGGTTTGGTGATGTGATGACATTTGGTGATTGTCCTGATTTATTATGGAAAAATCCAGTTCCAACTGTGCTTTCAAGTTTAGGATACCTTTTTTACACAAATAACATTATTGCCAGGTGCAAAAAAGATCAGTACCATATAGTAAATTCTTGTTAACAAACTCAAGGGTATATGCAAGAAGCTAGTCAAGTAATGGTCAGCATTAAATTGGTGCTAGAATTTTGCGGGGGATGGGCTTGGAGCATTTGTGGACATGTAATGATTCTAGGCTGAATGCTCTCTTGACTTTGCCCTCAGGGACTCTCTTGACATTTTTTTTTACTGAGTTCCTGTGATGACCCAGGGAATGGCACAAAAGCAACACAAAAATAAGTAAGAAGAGTCCCTTTCATTATCTCCAACTTTGCCCCCACCCCCAATGTCCAGGTTATCTTCGGCTGAAGAAAAATTCTCTCAGGAACAGTCTTTAAGTGGAGAAAATTCAGTCCAAAAACAAAGTATATACAAACTGTAACTAAAAATTCAAAAAAACATACTGCAGTAATTAATTTGACAGGGGCAGGAGAAGGAATTGCAGACTTGAAAGCACAGCCAAACACACACAGTTGGAAAGATGCCAAGAACCCAGATAAGTTTCGATGATACCAGATAATTCACGATTTGCTTCCAACAACTTGCTGTGCACAACTTCCCTTTTTAAACACTGTGTTCGCAGCTGCAGCTAATGAATGGAATCAAGGGCCTTTCCTCCCCCGTAAGCCATGCAACTCACGTTGCTCCCCTGCATGCCATAGGATGAAGAGGGGTTGGGCCTGGGTCTTCCTCTGAATTTCCTCTCCCTTGCTCTACCTTTCCCTTCTCTGCCCAGCCAGACTGTGCCCTTCCCCAGTTTCTTCCACAGCCAACAGAGCCACACGCCCACTCTCTGTCAGCTGTTTGGCCTCTGTCTCTGAATCAGATTCTGACTTGGGCATGACAGTTTCTGTAGGAATATGGGTTTGACAGGTTACTGGTGATGACTCCTATAATTTCAATATTGGTCCTAGTTTTTGGCCAGTAGTGTAAGAGAGGCCCAATATTATCCATCTTATGATCTCCATGCACCACAATACAACTAGGATGGTATCCTATTTTACACCATCTGATGGTGGCCTATATGGAATGTGTTGTCCAATCCAGGTATGGATTACAAACAAAGCATTATGAGATGAGAGGAGTTGAAATTGTCAGTCAACAATTAATTACAATAGAGCACATATGGAATTCACACAATCCTAGTCTTCCCATGATAATGGGAGGAATTTGTTTTTATTTACATTATTTATTTCTAAATGTATTTATTCATAACTATACAAATAAAGTATGCACATTTAATGCAAAACTGATGACATTTCTATTTGCTTTTTTGATGACATTATTTCTCTTTTGTGATAACTAACAACTATCCTACATGCCATCAAGTTTCAAAAGTATCCAAATTATTATGCCTTACTCATAAATGACAAATACTTGTAAATCTAAATGTAAATCTGAAGCAAATCTAAATTTCTTGAAAAAAATTCTCAATCTTAAAAGCATATTTTCAGTTTGCACCATTAGATTTTTTTAAAGAACAGTCTGCTTTCTTTATAAGCAGATTTTGTTCTTCTGCTCATGCTGTTTGTCACGTTTGGGTTAAGGTGAAAAAGTCAGCTAACAAAACATTAATGCTTTTGAGGTTTGGCTTTGTGACTTGTTTGCCTTTGAGCTGAAGGAACATTGTTCTGATTTTCCTTGCATATTCATTTTTGTCACTAAATAGATTCATTTTGGCTGTGCTTGTGTCCCTTTTCATGTTCCCTTTCTTTGAACATTTTGCGTTATTGAATTTCATTGGCAAATATTCATGGAAATGAATTTCAAAGCTAAAGACATGAACATGCTTATTATTGTTTCCAATAGTAGCCACCCTGCCTTAGATGCTTACAGTATAAACATGAAGGTCATTTTTATATCCAAGTGGACAAGACGTTAATAAATTGTATGAATTTCTTTTGTCACTGGTGATAAACTTCTTAAGATCAAAACTATATTTCATCACAAAAAGAAAAATATATTTCGACCATATAGGTAACACAGCTAAAATTGCTTATGGTTCAGATAATTAGAGATCCACAAAAAAAACTCCACTGCATTCACAAACACATAGTTAATTTGCAGTGGTCTTTTCAATGTTGCATTCATTACACTTTTAACTGAACCCATCCACCTTGTTATTGATTGTTCTCTCCTTCTCTTTTTTCCCAAGCTTTCTGAGCATTAGAGCTTTCTCCAAGTTAAGTCCTTGCATAACACGTTCACAGTAGAATAATTTAAACCTCACCATTTGTGTGTCAAGTAAAAACTCTGGATTTATTTCTTTGATGATACATTGAGTTGTTTTCTTGGATATCCAAGGCATGCTCAAGAGTGTTCTTCAACACTAAAATTTAGAAATGTTTCCTATTCTGTTTCTTCCAAGTCCATTTTTCTTTTTCAAAATCCATTTTGCCTTTATTATAGCTGCAAATTCAGAACCATTGACACAGTGGTGGGATTCAGATTTTTTTTACTATCGATTCTGTGGGTATGGTTTGGTGGGTTTGGCAGGGGAAGGATACTGTAAAATCTCCAGTCAGAGGTGGTATTTGCTGGTTCTCCAAACTACTCAAAATTTCCGCTACTGGTTCTCCAGAACTGGTCAGAACCTGCTGAATACCACTTCTCATTGACAACATGTTACAAAATTCGGGCAAATCCTGTTGCAACAACAACTCACGCATCGAGGTTATTACAAAAGGAAGGAGACCAAGAAGATTTAAAAACAACAACATCCAAATAATGTGCCACTTGCTGGATCTTGTCCTGACCCTAATTGACACCATATTGTTTCAATTTCCCCTCTGGGGACAATTAAAATGTCCCCTGTTGGACAATTAAAATGGAAGAGCTGGTAAGCCTAATGAGAAAAAGCTCCCTCCAATGGCAAAGGGCTTACTCCACAGATCTTGCAGCATTTTCAACTGAAGGCAGTATCAGATTGTTTTGAACTGTGTTTGAAATGGAAGCAAATCAATTTATCTGCTAAAAAGAGACATATAACATGGGGTCACAGGTATGGAGTCGGTCATGGAGCAGAACAAACTAATCTTCTCTGCAACATCTGATGAAGATTTTAGTATACCTTGGAAATCTGCATATTAATTGAGAATGCAGTAATGATTAATAGAGCAACCTAGTTTTTATTTTAAGGGTTCAGTTTTTAAAAAAAAAGCAAGTTCAGCATTTTACAGCATGTTCCCATTTCACAGACTTCAAACTTTCAAGCTGACTGTCCCACTTCAGCAATTAAAATTAGGACAGCACTATAATCCTGAATTAGATATTTTATCATTTTGAATTCAATGTCATTGAAATATCAAGAAAATATCTTCATTGCAGGATTGAAAAAGCTTGAGTCTTCCCTGTCCAGAGCAACCCCTTGACGCAGACTTTCCCAACCTTGGCAACTTTAAGACACATGGACTTCAATTTTCAGAATTCCCCAACCAGCATGATTAACAGGAGAAATCTGGGAGTTGAAGTTCATGTGTCTTAAAGTTGCCAAGGTTGGGAAACTATGCCTGTAAGTGAATGATGCTGTTTCCCTAATGGCTAGAAAAAAGAATTGTTATATGAAGCATGTTGTTCTGGTTAACATTTTTAAAAATATGATTTTCCAAAACTGAGAAACCTAATGGGATATAATCAACCAAAGCATGTCAATGGGAAAATTTCAACTTGATTAAAAAAACGGTTTGCTTGCAGCCTAAGTACTGGTATGTAGTGATATTGATAGTTTAGGGAATCAGATGGTACTAAACTTTTCAGACTCTGAACATATTTGAAAATATTAATCCAATTCAGAATCAAAAATATGTATGATACTCAGAGCAGATACTTGTCTTTCACATTTCTCATTGCTTCTGCCTCTCCCTCTTCTCCTGCATTTTCATGAGAAATTCTATATAAAAATATCCCCAAAGAACATTTCAATGTGAAAATACCAGAGGAATCATTTACATCAGTGTAACCTCTAGGCACGCTCTGTGTGTTGTTTTCATAAACACTTTAGGGATGAGAAGAAGAAGAAGAAGAAGAAGAAGAAGAAGAAGAAGAAGAAGAAGAAGAAGAAGAAGAAGAAGAAGAAGAAGAAGAAGAAGAAGAAGAAGAAGAAGAAGAAGAAGAAGAAGAAGAAGAAGAAAGAAAGAAAGAAAGAAAGAAAGAAAGAAAGAAAGAAAGAAAGAAAGAAAGAAAGAAAGAAAGAAAGAAAGAAAGAAAGATACCATACAGTAGTACACACCGTGTGTGGTTCAGGCACTTTAAGCCAAAAGAGAGAAAACCTAAAGAAAAGCACAGTGAACAAGACAGTTATGTGTGTGGCCATGTGATTCAAAATGGAAGACATGTGTCACACTATAGATCTGTGTGACTTGGCAAGCATGCACTAGACAGGAGCTGTGGGCCTTTTGGGTTTTCCACCACCCTTCATATTCTTGGCTGTCATCTTAATCCACTTTAAAACCCACCCTTTCCAGTGATTTGATTCCTCCGTTTCCCCACCCCCTGCCTCTTTCTCTTCGAGAGCAGCCAGAAAGCAGCATCTGGAGCAACTGTAAGCCGTTCAGATGCAGAACTGTGGCACAAGACACTCAGGAGAAATCTTGGCTCCTCTTGCTTCATATGGGTGGCCAAGAATGTGTCCAATTTGTATCATCTTTGCTAGCCCACACAAGGCTCCATGATGGATCTCTTCTGGAACTTGGATATTAACATATTCTTCTGTGCTGGCATTTAATTATGATGAGAAAGTGTTATACTCTGTGTGATGTCTGAACAGTGGCCCGAAACCATAACGTATATAAAGAGTTTCTATAGCAGATTAACTGTGTGTAGGCGTGAGTGCGTGCACTGTGGCTTTCTTATTTTTTTTAAAAAAAAAACTGTTTTGAGTAAATCATCTTCTGCTTCTTTGGCAGAACTTCCTATTTTAGCAGCCTGTCTCTATCACTTGTCATATTTATTATGAAAGAGACTTGAGTTTTCTTTCTTTCTAAACAAGCTTCATTAATATTCATAACTGTGAATATTACTATTCCTTGAAGTAAATTAGGAGTTTTCCAATCATTATAGAATTGGTAATGGCTTGCAGCCAAAAAGAAGCCTGTATTTCACTTTAGATTATATTACCTTTCACTGTATGGTAATAATGAAGATGACCAGACTTGCAAGGGTGACAAATCGATTGAAGACATATGCTACACACAGTGTTATCTCTAAATCTCAAAGAGCCAGATATTATCTGCTCAAAGGAACATTCTGAAAACCTTCCCTCCAAAGTAGGAGTCTCCAACCTTGACAACTTTAAGCCTGGCAGACTTCAACTTTGAAGCCTGGTGGACTTCAACTTCAATGTTGAAGTCCACCAGGCTTAAAGTTGCCAAGGTTGGAGACCCTTGCTCCAAAGTACATGTGAGGCTTGTGAGGCTTTGCCTAGTAGGAAGGAGTTCCAAACACAGTGGCCGCACTCATCCTTGTAATTCCTGCATGATACCATTCTTCCTAGTGGGAGAAATTAAGATGTGGATTAATAGGAATATTGAAGAAATACATCAAGTGACATGAATAGATAAATAAATCCATAAATACTCTTGCCAACTCATGACAATCAAAGAAATTACATTGTTTTAAAGATAAAAGATGGCAACTGGCCTGGTTGAAGAGGCCTGAATAAAGCGGGGGGAGGGGAGGTATAGTTTGAATCTTGGGGGATCCTCATACTGGAGGACAGGCACTGCAACAGAGAAGGCATGCTTTCAGGATCCCAATGGAGGATCTTGATTAATCAAAGGAACCCAGAGCATGTTAACAAGATCAAATCTGCCAGGCAACTATGGTATCTGTGGTCCCTCAAGTAACCAGGCCCTCTGCCACATGGGGCTTTAGATAGCAACCAGTACCTTGAATTGTACCCAGAAGCACACTGGCATCTGGTACAAGCTTGTAAAAGTAGAGGTTTTACATAGAAATATTGAGGCAGGTCCATCACTGCTTGTGCAACTGCATTATAGACCATTGGAAACTTCTGTGAGATCTTCAAGGGCAGCTCCATGTACAGTACATTGCAGCAGTCGAACTGTGAGAAATACCAACAGAAAACTGCAGGTGCCCAGCTGTTTCAACCCCTCCTCTCAATATAATATTGCACTTTGACTCTCCATAAAGAAAAGCAAAAATTTAGCAAGATAAATTCAAATAATACTTTCATTAAATTCCTAGATAACTAAATGAATACAATTAAGACTTTCAATTCAGCTTTGTCCAGAATCAATTCAACTTACTCAATCTATGAAAATATATTCTAAAAGTGTTTGTCTGTTTAAAACCCACTTTGCTTTTCATCCAAAAGTTCATCTGTAGTGCTTACTACGTAGCACCAACTAAATGGTCACATTTCTCATACAGATCCCATATCTGGAATTTTATCCTTGATGTCTAAATAGTATTCTATTTTCTCACTTCAGGTTGGCTCTAATATATTGACTTAAAGGGATTTATAAATAATATAGCTGTGTACAAACTTTCTGTAAAAAAAAAAAAAATTAGTTACACTTCGTATGTAACACTTGAATTCTTAAGAATTTTTAGAAGTTCTGAATATGTAGTGGACCCTTTGTTTTTCTTATGACTCAGTTTAAAGGATCAAAAAGGCAGCTTTTATAGCCCTGTCCTTAGCAAGACAAGATGTCACAAAAATGGGAACAACTTCCTGGAGTTTTCCTGGCACCAATTGTACCCTCACAGCTGAAAGAGTACATAAATCATGCCACATATTTTGTCACTATACTTGGTTGCCTCCCCAACAAATTCTAGCATGGACAACAACTGTATTTGCAGGCAAATTATGGGAGTGCAACTTTTCCAGAAATATTTGTTTGGGGATGTTGCTTACGTTATATATTTTTTCTTTGTTTAAATTTTTATCCTCATTTTACCCACTAAGACACGACTATTTGTGATATTATAAATGGCTATATTTGTAGAGTAGTTTCGAAGTACATTTGATAAAAGCATTAAATAGTACTTCATGAACCAATTTTATTTTATGTATACTTTAGCTAGTGTAATAGTGGATGAGACTTTTGAGGTGGCAATCTGTTTCTACTCTTTATACAAATGCCTTTCTATAAGCATACTGGCAAAGGAGATTTAAAAACCAAACTGAATAAAATGACAACTAGGAATTATAGTTTGAATTGTTGAAGATTAAATAATGCAAACTGAAGAGCTGGCTTTTAAAATTATTTCTGGAGAAAACAACAATTTGTTTTAATGACAAAGAAGTAGATTCCAAAAGTTGTAGGTGCCACTTTCACTTTTTCCTATAAATAGACAACCTGTGAACCTTCCCATTCCCCTTGGCTCATAGTTTCATAGATATTTCCTTACCAGATTTCTCAATGTTTTCAACAATGACAGAACTTATAATGTGCTGCCTTCACTGGCATATAAGCCATGTTGAATTGTATAACATAGTCAAGCATCAGTGGTTGCTACCAGGAAATGTTTTATGACATTTTGTATTATGTCATAAAATGTTTTATGATCATTTTTATGCTATAAAATGTTTTAATAGAGTTTGCAAAATTTCAATTCTGCAGAAATTATGACTTTCAAATTTTGAGCGTATTCTGTAAGTCAGCCTATTTGAGGAACATTGGTTCAAAAATCGTTGCCCTATATTGTTGCTAAGTAAAGGAATGAAAGCTTTATTAGTATATGGATAGGAAAGCATTCAATAATTATGAATCCATACAGATTTCAATTTGCGTTTGATTAGCCTCAGAACTAATTTTGCTGAATCTAAGAGTAGAGAGGGAATGGAAGATGTCTACTTTAGTGATAATGGATCTTTCCTGGTGTATTTCACTTCTCCCACAGCAACCAACTTGTCCAGAAGTCCTGCTGGGTAGTTGAGCCATACGAAGGGAGGGAAGTCATTTGCTTTCTGGATAACAGTTCCCAGAAGTTCCAAGTGGATGTTACCCAATATGGGGAAAGATGTAGAAGTCTCGGCAGAGACTCTAGCACATCCCTCTTGTAGAATGTGTAGATCAGATAGTAAAAACTACAGGGCTTTCCATCCCAGCCATGTAGCCTTGCTGATTTCCCTTCCCCCATGGTGAGTTATCAAAATGAAAGGCAAAAAGTTGCTGCAGATATTTCCTAGCATGACTCCATGGACTTTCCAAAGGAAGAGAAAGAGGTGCATTTACATGGGATCCAGACTGTGTAGAAGGAGGGGAGAGCATTCATTCCCCTTTGAGCTTCACAATTTCCTGTCCTCAAATATTGTATGTTTTCTTCCCATTTACTTTTTGCATTTATATACCTGTCATTTTGCCAAGGCATGCAAGGCAGATTATTTTGTTAAAAATAACAAAACAAAACAAAAAATATTGAGTAAAAACAACTGGTTTTTTTCAAGCCACTGGCAGCTCCTTTAAACACTGATGTGCTCATGAGCTTGGACTTCTCTCCAGCCTGCCTTTATTTTTGTATTTAAAGAAAGAGAGGATAGAAGCTACCCAGGTATTTTTGGAACCAAGAAATCAGAGGCAGTTTGCTTTTTTCTCTCTGGGCTATCCAGGAAGAAGTGATGACATTTGGAAACCCCTGCTTCAAGGCTGTGTAAGATATAGCTATTAGTTAAAGTGAGGATTTATTTTTTCTGAGGTAATTATTATTAACATTATTAGCTGCATATATGGCCCTATTTGGTTGAGAGTCAAAGGAAGATTTTAACTGTGTACCCATCATTTTTCTTTTTCCAGCTTTTTGGATTAGGCAATTTTTTCAGTATTATCTGAGAATGACTAATAATTCAATCTGTATGTATCTATTCAGTCCCAATGAGCTTTCTTCTACATTAAATTGATAATTTAAGTATATACATAAAATTTAAATCAGGGTTCCCAAAGTGGTCAATACTGACTATCAAGGATCAATAGGACTATCCAAGATACCTTATTGTTATTCATAGTACTGTTAGTTAAAGTAGTATTTATTAAATTAGTTTCATAAATTAGTTTCAAACTGAAACTTCATGAAGAAGTTGATGAGCTGAAGAGTTTGGGGCCTCTGTTCAAATAATGGGTACGGGAATCCAATGTTGGAACTCTCTGGCATGTCTAAGTTCCTTCTATTATTACATAATAGCTAGACATAACATTTGATTACTAATTGTCTAATTATTCTCAGTTAGATGATATGGGTTAGAGCTGGGAACCTTCCCAATGAACAATAAAGAGATGAAGAGCTAAGCCTGGTGGCAGAGTGGGAACAATGCCAATTTTGCCCCTTGAGGTATAGTCCCAATGTCTCAAAATGGCTTTGACTATATAATGATTACAAACTCTCAAATCATCCTGCAAATATTTGCAAGGTTATTTTGATGTAAGCCTCATGAAAATTGAATTAGTTTTGGATAAGTTCACATAGGTATGAAAAATTAAGATTGATTTATATTCCAAAGGTAAGTGTTTTCCTCAGGTACTAGGGCTGTCATGTTGAAGGGATTAGCACAGTAGGAGCTTTATTGAGCCCCCAATGCTGTTCCTAAGAGGTCTGTAAGGGGTGTGCATAAGTGCACCATCGTAAGTGCCTACCGTCCCCTATCCTATTGTCCCCATTTATTTGTACCTATTTCCTGTATTCTTACTCATGTTTATACTTATACCTATTATCTTGTAAGCAATTGACAAATCAAATAAATAAATAAAATAGACAGGTCTTTGTTTGCTTGTCCAGGGTTTCATCTGGTAGATTAGCTAAAATATATAAATAAATAATTTTACAAACAAACAAACAAATAAATACATTTTAAAAAATGCTTTCCAAGAGATGATATATTTTTGAAGTTTTATAGTGTGTAGATTATGGGTCTTGACATATATGAATAAAATATTTGAATAAAAAACATTATTTGCACAAAGAATCCTGTAATTTTTTAAAAAATGAAATTTGATGTAAACCTATGAATTTGGATTCATATTGCCCTATTTTTACCGTCTGGAAGCTATTGAACAATAATGAATTGACCTCATTCTTTTTTGACAAGCATAATCTTCCCAATCTGGGAGTCTGAAAGGACTACTGTTCCTTTAACAACTGAAAGGAAAATATTGTCAGGTACAGCTGTTGGGACCGAAGAAACTGCATCCCAAAATATTTTCTCTATACCAGTCTTAGAGGTATAAAAGTTCACTGAGAGTCCAAACTATCAGAATAAAGGAACTACTTCAAGAAACTAGAAGATTTTTTTTTATTAGTTATTCAGAAAAACTAATCATTCTGAGGATGTTCTTTAGTCTTAAAATGGTCTTTTGTTTTCTTTTAAAAAATGGTTCTAGAAAGTTATTGTTGCTTTTGGGTGGGTCCTTCCTTCCTTCCTTCCTCACTCACTCACTCACTCACTCCCTCCGTCGTTCTTTGTATTTTTTATTTTCCCTTCATGTTATTCATACATGTCTCATAGGTATAAGCCCAAAAGACAAAAAATAAAATTAATGTAGGTAAAAATAACTTCACTAAGGTCCTTTCAGGAAGTGCTATATTTCCTGTGATGGCTTCACCATCTATGCCATTATTTTGAGAATATGGGTTAAATATGTGATGATTGAAAAGGATTCAAAGTATACAATAAGGAATTTGTTCATAAATATACCATGTTTTCCCCAAAATAAGACCTGACCAGAAAATAAACCCTAGCAAGATATTTCAAGATGTTTGTAATATAAGTCCTCCCCCGAAATAAGCCCCAGTTAAGATTGTCAGTCAGAAAGATGCATTTTAGTACCATATTTCCCTGAAAATAAGACCTAACTGGGAAATAAGCCCTACTGCATCTTTTGGAGCAAAAATTGATATAAGACCCAGTCTTATTTTCCGGGAAACCTAAGTATCAACATTCTGACAGGCATTTGATATTCTATTACTATACACTACAGTAATAATAAAACATTCCTTAATTTTTGTGTTTCAATCTGTTTCTAACAGACTGAAAGTGTCTGACATTAGTTTTGAAAGCCTTAAAGATTTTCTCTGTTCCTCTTATGCCAAATAAAATCAAAGCAATGTTAGAGATTCTCTCTTACACTTTCCACTTGTTCAGGACCAAGTTATTGTTTTTCTTCCTTTAAGGGCTCATTCATTCTCATTTCCTCATTCCTTTATTCCTTAGGAAACTCAAGGAGTATTTTATATTTCTAGAAATGAGAAATGAGTAAATGAGTATGTTCATATATAAATTTGTATTCAGAAGGAATGGCTGGGAGATAAAAGGCAGGGCCAAAAGGTTTAGACAGGTGTGCCAAATATTATATGGAGATGTCTAATTGCTATGTCTAAGTAGATTACTATGATTGGTGCATCTTTGCCACTTGCACTGAATGAACTTATTAAGCACTTTGTTTAGCCATTTGTAGCCATGCTGTTGACTACAAAATAAAACAACAAACTACCAAAATATATATTTAAAAAGCAAGAATTCAATGTATAAACAAGAGAGCTGCATAAATCAGTTCTGTGCTAGCTGTTTACAGATACTTTCCTTGAATAGTGAGCTCAGCATCTAAAGAAGAGCAAAATAGAGACAACACTGACCTGTCCTTATCTTTGAAAACCTTCATGAAGAATTTACAGGAGGGCCATACAATATAAACTTCATTTTTCATAGATACACTTGGGCCATTTTTTAATCTTTACTTTTAGTGCAAGTGATAGGCATGTGAAGAAGTATACCCTAACTTACTCCAGCGTCCTACTCAAATGGAAAGGCTCAACATTTTCTGTTTATGAAAATTATTTGAAAAAGTGCTTTCTTTTCCTGAAATATCTTATTTATTACTTTTTAAAGAAAAAAAATCCCTTGTTAATTCAAATGTTTTAATTATATTTTATGTCACTATAAAATAACCTTGATCCTTGAAAACATGAATAACAGATATGGATCAACAAGTTAAAATATAAATTCTCACATGTTCAAAAGAGTGACATGTTTGTGCTTCTTTAAAAAGAATCTTCTAACTTTATGGAATTTAATTAGCCTAAGTCATTAAAGAGATGTGAGGCTGCTGTATAACATAGACATAAGCCAAGCTTTTGGTACAACTACCATTTTTCTTCAACATCAGTTTAATTTTCTGATTTTGTAACTGAAATCTACTGCAGTTAAAATACTAATGCATCTTAATGAGATTGGGCATTCAGATCCCTAAAATATTTTTATTAATATTTTATATTACATTTGTACCCCATCTTGCCATTTCAAACCCACATGATGGGATTTTTTATTATTTTATTTTTACAAAAGTATAGCTTTATGCAAGTGATCTATATAGTATAGGTTCCCAATGTCTTCTTTGTTTAGAAAGGAATAGTTCCCAATAAGTTTTGCCTTTAAAATACTGATCCTGAAATTCTTTCATCTTCTAAAGAGGGATGTCATGTTGCAGAAATATAGATACAACTGGGAAAAAGGAAAGGAGGAGGAGAGGGAGCTCTCACTGCTAAGCCAATATTACGTATTAATACCAAAAAAGACACTTAACATGTAATACAAAATACTATATTTTACTTGATAGCAAAATAATGCTTAGGTTTTTCAAGCATGTTAGAATCCCATCTGGAGATGCCAGATATTTAGTCTTGGGATAAGAAAGGACAAAGAACAAGAAACATTATTCCTGATACATGCCAAATAAGTAGCAGTTAGTATAACCACAAAATAGCCAGTTGGTTAGAAACCAGGAGACTATAAGTTGTTGTCCAATCTTAGACAAGAAAGTCAAGTGGGTGCTTTTGGGTCAGTCATGCTCTCTCAACTCACCTTGCCTCACAGGATGTTGTTGTGTGCAAAATAGGAGGCGGGAGGAATATTAGATACGTTTGATACTTTGAGTTATTAATAAAAATAATAAAGGTGAAATATAAATAATTTAAATTGAATTGAAATTGTTATTGAAGACTTTGGAAAATATATGGATGAATTTAATTATAGTGGCACTGGGCACATTGTTGGAATACCTGAAGGAACAGATTATTGAGGCTAGGGGCAGATTATTCCAGACAAGTTACACTTGTGTGGTTGACACTGAGTTGAAGGAACATAATCAATAATCAATTGAATTTTAATGTCAACAAATGCATTAACACAAATCAAGGAACCAAATAAGCAAGAAGCAAAATTCAACCCGACGTAGGAAAAAATAGGCACATATATACAAAACACCTTGTTGTGTTTTCTGTCATATCTTAATTTCCTTAATTGTTTCCCAGTCTTCTCAAATGATGTTTATTTATTAGTCTTCAACCTTTATAGTTTCCACTGTAATAAAAACATTATATAAGGAGATAATTTTGTTCAGGAGGTAGCCTAAATGAAAGTATTGAATACATTTAGTGGTGCTTCCCTATTCCAAGAATAGCTACACCAGACATGCTGTACATCTTGAATAAAGGAGCAACATTCTGATTGCAATCACTAAATTTAGGCTCTGATCTTTTTACTTAGCACACAATAAACTCAAATTAGGAAATACATTTTGATATTTTAATGTATTGCTTTGATGTATATCATCCATATTTTTACCTGCCCTGTCTGGGTTCTGTTATTCATGTAAACTAGGAAAAACATTTAATATTTTTCTTTGGTTCATTCTGTTTTACTTTCTAATACCCACTTTCAGTATAATCCTCTGCTATTTTTAGATTTTTTAAAATATGAACATAATACAGATCACAATGCATTGCACATTGAAAGAGAGAGTAAAAAAGAAAGTACAGGATTTTTGAAATGCCGATTTTTCAAATGTTACAGTTATGTGCAAGCAGCCTGTGTAGCTGTAGTACACAATTGCCATCTGAACATCTATTTTTCCAAGCATTAAAAGGGTGATGTGTACATTTTTCATGTGTAATTAGGCAGAGTAATGTGATCCCTTTCTGCAGTCAAGCTGCCATGTGCTGTAGCCTCACTGAATAGCTTCCAGATTTCAACTCAATCTCTTCTGTCTAGACTCTACGTTGCTGCTCCCCTCACCCCTGCCTTCTGAGCTTAAAGCAGGCTCCAATACAGAATGCCAAAACCAAAAGTTTTTGTCCCTTTCTCATAAAGAATTGGGACTGATCTCCTGGAGGCCAGACAAGAGCTGGATCCCAGACTTTTTAAGACACGTGTCATCTGAAACTGACTTTAAAGACTCTGCGAGCTTCTCAGCAGGTCATTCACGCACAAACAATGCTTTAAAAAGATGGCTTTCATTAAAAAGTGAGTATTTTTAGAGAGGTGTGGCTCAGTGGAGATGAAAAGGGAGGGTGGGGAGAGTATGAAAGCAATTCCAGCAAGACAGAAAGACAAACTGCAGCATTATTTACATTATTTATTGAAATGCAGAATGTTCCTTAAAATCTGGTTTGGGGACTGAAACAAAATGAAATAATAAATGCTGTTCCAAATCCAGGTGCATCTTGTCCAGAGAATATTTATAATCAAGACTAAAGTACAGTTGATTTAAACCAGAGCAAAGTCTCCATGGGGAAATCTGCAACTTTATTATACTTTCTGGGGAGATATTACAGACTTAAACACTAAGCTTATTGTAAGGGATTTGCAGAAGGACTTTAAAATTGTTCCTCAGAACTTTAGAGAGAAGATGAAGTGAGAACAATTTAAAATGTTGACTTTTAGACTTTCTGCATTTAAATTTTTTCCAATATTGTCTCTGTTCTCTGTTAAAAATGTCCATGCACACTACTTAAAATGCAATTTCATTTACTTAAAATCTGATAGTCCACCTTCTCCCCTTAGTCTTAAAATAAATTGAAAATTAAAAATAAACTACAAGGAGCCTCAGTAAATGTAGCTTATTCTCTAATGTTTTTTTTTTTACATATTTAGCTCACAAGTTTTTTACAACTTGAACTGCAAAAGCTACCAATGCCTTCCAAAGAAATACACAAGAGCTATTACAATTTATTATTATGGTTTTGTTTGGAAATCAGAATAATTCAACTTTTTAACATTTTCTTGTTATCTCTTTCAGGATGGGACATCTAGCAATTGTAAACATTTAATGCAATTTCAAGGCACATGATAGTTTAAGCTGAAAATTAATCAATATCTATATTTAATCCATTTTTTAAAAAAATACAAAACAAAACAATTCTACAACACAATTCATATTTTATGCATGGTTGCATTGGATCATTTCCCAAGGCCCTAAATCTTCTGGATTTCATTTTGCACAGTGGCAATTTAGTGTCTTAAGGCTTCCCAAGAAAGGCACGGAGGTGGGCTGTGGGGGGGAAACGTTCCTTCTCCCTTGGATATTTTTTTCCCCCGTTCCACCCTCCCAATAATGGGAGGAGGAATCAAAATAAATAGTATTTTTATGAATAACTGCATTTTTTCTCTCAGAACCTTTCCACTGAAGCACTACCCTGAATACTCATAGTCATATTCTTGGTAAGCTTTGTTTGGATTTCAATTCAGGGATCCAACATCTGGAAGTTACCACAGACAGCAAGCAAAGCCTGCCTTGTGTATCAGTGCCAGGATTTCAAATTGCTTTGCCATTTTGGTAGCTTCTCTAGCAGTATGCTTTATGCTTGCAGTTCTAGGTGTTTGTAGGCTCTTAGTACTTTGATAGGGTTTGAAATACAACCATACTTCCACCACTTTTTATTCTTTTGGGCTGTTGGGTGTTTTTATCAAATGTTTCCTTTGTGTTTAATACTTTTGCCTGAAAGTTTTCAATCAGCACACCCTTGTGTTCTCTAAAATAACAGTTCTCATCCTTTTTTCATGGTTTACCAAATCATTCTGTCAAAAACACCTGCATCCCACATCATATGATCGAAATTAAGAATCTATTTTTCCTGGAAGGATATGTGTTGCCTTCTCAGGCATTTTGTTATCCTTGATAGTAAGTTTTAAACCTTAAGAGTGCAATGACTTCTTGTATGCACCATCTAGGTTATTTCCAATGCATATTTGAAGTTCTTACTCTAGAATCTTGAAGATAAGGACTTTCTATCTTGAGTGGACTCCAAGAAGCAGTAAATAATAATAGATGCCTCCTCCCCAAATATCCCTTATGCTTTTCCATTTAGCTATCTTTAAAATCTCTCTCTCTCTCTCCTCTCCCTCCGTCCCCCCTCTCTCTTGTCTTATTACTTGAAAAATATTTCAAAGATTTTTATTTAAAAAGAAGCTTGATTCAATCTTCTGTTTCGGTATAACCGCAAAAGCCAATACAGGTAGGAAGGAAGCTTCTGCAGCCAGCCCAACATCTTAGCTTCTTTCTGGCTAGGACTGGTGATGAATGAAACCATGTTCCAAAAGGAGCAGGAACATGTAACTTTGCTTGTAGAGTTTAGTTGGCCTTGTATTGCCTTCTTTCTCCATCCCACTCTTTTTTGCCACGTGACTAGGAAGGAGAGAAACTACTCTGGAAAGCAAATGGAAACTTTTGCCTAACCCCAAAAGAATTTATTTTCTAAAAAGAAATTGGCTCGTTTTCTAAATAAGCTTGAAAGTGTCATGTAAGCAAGCACTAGCTATTACATAGTTTTTAATGAGTCAAAAGGCCTGACAATGAAAGCCAATACTTTAGCATTCAACAAGGTTTGCCCAGCACAGGCCATGTGTTACAATGAATTGGCAGGAGAGTGCTCAGCTAGTTTATGAGGAATAAATGACTGTTAAGAAAGATGCTTATTGGAGATATTATGAAAAAAAGCAACCGGTTTCTTAATCAGAAAAAAAATTAGGAAAAGGTACATTTAGTTGTATTGTATTAATAAGTTCAAAACATGAACTTTTGCCTCTGAAAGAACTCAATGTGTATAAAAATCTTTGTTTTTAACCACGTTCCTGGTAGTTTAGACGTTTCCCTGAATTAAGCCTTGTCTTCTAGGCATGAGTACAAGAGCTATGACCTTTGCCTGTTGTGCCATTACATTTAATCATTGGATTAGATCAGATCTTCACTACAGCACTGCTGAAAAAGGGGCAAGGGGAGTTTTGGTACATGATAGGGATCATTTGTTGTCCAAAATGAATGTATCTCTATTTACAACAGACAATTCCCACACAAAGACATTAAACCACTTCCTAGGACACACTCCAACAGTTGCCTACCCACTTCTTTATTCTCTCCCCACCACACTTTCTTTTTTTTATTATTATTCTTTTGTCAGTTTGAGTATATTTTAATTATTTATGGTGGCTGCCAGGACTCATTGTTTAAGTGGGGTCTTTTCTCTACCCCTCAGTGTGACTGTGGTACTCCTCAACAAAATATCCATCACATTGTGTCCGAATGTCCATCAAGAGTTTAAACCGGCCCAATGTCTGATTTTTTTCAACATAGACTATCCTGTCCTTGAATGGTTGGATTGACTGACATTAACATTTGAACTACTATAAGTCCATATATTTGTCATACGCTAAACAAAATAAATATATTATGGTAACTAATGTAGGTAGATAGAGTTTAAATATTCAGAGACAAGAGTTACAGTAACTGATTGATTATAATGTTGGCATGCTGACATTATTTTCAGTACATGGATAATATAGGGTTTAATTGTGATCTTATCCTGCTCATAAAAAGAGAGAAAGAGTGAGAAAAGAAAATTCTATCATTAAAATTGTGATATTTTTAATTTCTCTACTCTTATGGTAACCCCATCCTTCTTTTAACATTTTTTTTATTCTTTACTTGAAATTAGGCTTCTCAGGTATGCTGGCATTACCATCTGTTTTTGATTCTTTCTTGCTTCTTTTCTCTTGAACTGGTAGTTTAATTAACATTTATTCTGGGGTTAATTTTTTTGCTCTTTTTCTCATGTTTCCAAAATAGATTTTATCTGAAAATTTTAATAATCTTACCTACCACATTTTTCTTCTAGGGTAATCTACATTGTTAAATAAAATAGAATGGGAACCACTTCCTGTAATACAATTTTCTTTCCCCCCTTCCGTAGGCATTTTAAAGATGGTTTTCTTCCTATGTTTTATGCTGTCCTGTTTTGCATTTTTGGTTACATTTCTTCAATATTATTTCACTCTCTTCTCTGTATCATATTTAAGATATCTTAAATAAATTTTAATAAAAAGGGGGAATGAAACATTGATCATAGATATGTATCATTGTTGGGGAATCATGAATGGATGGATGGATGGATGGATGGATGGATATATGTATTTTTGTTAAGTTTCAAAAATAAAAAGTTAAAATGTAAAATTACAATGAAAAGGGAAAAGTGGGGAAGGGGGAAAACAGGGAAAGTTTAAAAAGTGACACCACCCCCACCAAAAATAACATAAAAAGAAAAAAATGTTACTTACCACTCTCTTCAATATGGATACAATTATAGGATAAAATACATTCTTTAGTTTTGAAACCAAACAGATAGAAAGCTAAAAATATGAAAGTGTTTTATACCAAATAATCAAATAACAACAACCAAGCCTTTCTATTCTATACCGGAATGGCTGATTCAACTTGTGATGTAAACTGAATTCATGGAAGCTAACAGGGACACAAGAAACCCTTATTTTTGCTGTTAGGTTAGGATTGTACAATGTGGGAGAAGAATGATTAATTGTGGAAACGCAACATACGATTCGGTGACCATAGCATTTTGAATGTTTATATCTTATTCATATATTTAAATTCTACATGGTGATTGAAAAATTTTATCTGTCCATAACAGAAAAAAAGTGATTCCAATCAATACATGGGAGTATAATTTAGTAAAAAAGAAGCATGCCCCAGCAAAATAATTGAACTATATTAAAGGCAGAAGATGGAGGGTGGGGAACCTAGTCTGGTTTTCATATATGACAGAACTCTTGTAAAATGATAAAGGAAAGGCCTTGATCAAGGCTCCCATAAGCATAGCCTGGAAGCAGCATGCAGACCATCAGTCTTTCCTTTTAGATCCCAGAAACAGCTCTCTGAAGCAATGTGGCTTAAAACACTCTTCTTCCTACAATGTGGGATTTAAGGGGATGGGATTTTGAGTTTCTTCAGGTTTTTTAAGCCATACTGGTAAATAAGGTGACTATTTCTCCCCTTAGAACGCCTATAAATGGCTTCCAGTGTGACACTGCTTCATCATCTTTTGACATGCTGCAAAATCCTGTTGTAGCATCAAGCCAATCCTAAGGAGATGCCAGTGGTACAGTGGAAAGACCACCTCACTCTGATATGACTCCCTATATTTTCCCAGATAAAAGTTTTACATAGGAAATCCATTGGTTAGATATGAACAAGATTGATGACAGTTTTTTAACTATTTCTAGTAGCTTTCTGATACATTGAGTTGGTAAAGGTATGAGGAGTGGTATATTTTCCAATAATTAGTACGATTATCTTCCACATCCGTGGTTTCCAAATGTTTTTCCTGCCACCCTCTTGCTTACCAGACCACATCCATAGTGCTGTCTGGTTTGGCTGCTTTGTGGAGTGCGTCCAGTCCAGACCAAGTCACCAAAATAAATGTCCAACTTTAATTCCAACTTTGGATCACAAAATAAAATAACACTCTACTTTCATGAATGTATTTTCATTGTATTCTCTGCATCATTTATGTGTCATTTAAATGCTTATTGCTTATATTTTGGGGCATAGATTTTTGTTATATACAATAGGTACTGTAAAAATAAATCTTTTTTTATTCCCTTGGTTCTGATGCCCATGTGCTGCCCCTCTTGGATCTTCTATCACTTACAGGATGACACTGTACTAGCTATTTGGCAACCTCTGCTCCACAGTGTAGTTGCTTATTCAGATATATGCAGGTATAGCCTTCCATGCCTTATGCTTGTATCCTTGACTGGCTTCCAAAATTCAAGACAATACAGTAGTTTTTAGAAAAAGCCAGAGTGCTTTTTTAGGACATACTGTATTAAGTCAAAAATGAATGGAGCTCTTGACAGTTTGTCAATCTCAAACTTATAGAGGGGCTAGTGAGTACAATTGTGATTTATGGCCTTTGATTCCTTAAAATTACTACCTAAAGCAGGGGTACAAAGCAAAGCTGGCTGAGGAATTCTGGGAGTTGAAGTCCACAAGTCTTAAAGTTGCCAAGGTTGGACACCCCTGACCTAAAGTGTTATTTTGAAAAGAAAACAGCTAATTTTATGCTGGATAAAATAAAATTCCAAGTTAAAGCATGATGAGGTAATAACTGTTTGAATTTATTTGGTCTATTATCTTTTTAAAAATTCCTTTGCTCTGTGTTTTAATATATTTAATAGTAACACAATTACAATATTGTTATGTTTATATACAACATAACAAATAACATTTTGTAAAATACATGTTTAAAACGCCTTGTCTAATCGAATAGAATTATCTCAGAATATTCAGAATATTAGTGTTTGTCATTAATATTTTGCCAGAAACCTAAAGAAAAAGGTAAGAATTATATTAAGTAACGGCAACATTGTTAGGTCTAAGCAGAGGACATCTATGCAATGCACATTACCATACTCATGCATACATAAAAAAAAACCCTCTTTCCCCAAAATGCAGGAACATGGATATTTACACAAATCTTTACTCTATTTCTTTACATGTATATTCATATGCATACCTACCAACCATTCCTCCACACATATGTATATCCAGTTCTTCCCAGTGTCCTACACACTACCAGGTTTCTTTTCCCCCTTAGCACTCTATCTCCCTCAAAACTCTGGGAAAAAGAAAAGAGCTGTCTCTTTCCCCTCAGGAAACCAATTAAAAACAGAAAATAGATTATGTGGAACTGTAATGCTGACCCCAAGGTTGTGTATACCATCAAGGCACGCTAGTTCTCTGTTTGCAGGGAAGCTGATTTGTAGTACATACATGGCCAGCTCTTCCAACACATCAGAATTATGTGTAGATCTTGTCCTAGATATATTAGGCAAGAGGGGAGATCGACATAGTTCTTTGCCATTGGCAGATTAAATGTACCTAAATTTAGAACACTAGAACAGGGACTTAAGACTTTAGAGGTAGATAAACTATTATACCGATCATCTTGGAGATAATGGCTTCTGGAAATGTTTCCAAAGTTTAGAAAGAATAAAGATCAGAATATTCAATCATATAAACATTCCTTCTTGTGAATATGTTCCCATTGGATTCTCTGGAAATTCTCTTATTTTATTCATTTCTTATTCTATCATGTAATGTTCATTTGTAAATGAATAAACAATTGTAATAAAGGAAGTTATTTTTTTGTGTAGCCTATTGATATTCTTGGGTTTAGAAATGTTTTATTAAGTCATCCAACGAAGGATGAGATTTGCAGCTTGCAGCTGGACAGACACCTGAAATTTGAATAACAATATCTAGTCACTATTGGAATGTGTGCAACTTTTAAAAAGTCTAATTCTCAGCTAACATTGTTTGTGAATATCATGTTTTTCTATATTAATCTAATCAATGGATAACAAAGGTTAAAATAAGTAGATAAGCTTTTTCATTCTGCCTTTCTTATTACTGTTAAATTGAAAAACCTTGATGCTGGACTTATGAGTAGTGTAGATTAAAGTCTATTGGTATGGTAATCATTTTTCATTATGTATCTAAAATGGAATCATTCACTTCCTCATTAGCATATACTTACCATGCCAGCACCATTTATTTTGATATTGAACTAGTTTGGAAGCCATAAAATAAAGATAAGGCATTTATGCTCTGAAAACTTTCAGAATAAGAAGCAGAAGTTATCCTGCAGGGCCTTTCATAACTGAATCAATAATTCTTGACAGTGGATTGCTTCAACTTTCAGTTCTTACATCCACAGTGAATAACCACACCACCTTTAAAATATCAAAAAAAATATTAAAATTTGCCTTCTTTAAAAAAACTATAAATGAAGCAATTAAATCTCCAGATTGGAGGATTTAAATCTTTAAAGACTGTTTTATAGAATTTCAAAAGAAAGAGGGGATTATACTTAGCAAGTGTGGCAGCCCATATAGGATATTTCATTGAGAGACAGTCTGATGTTATCCAGCAACAAATACTTAAATTAATATAAAACATCTTCTTAAGAGACTTTTTTTCTCCCTTCCCTTTATTTTTTTATATGAATGCTTGATAATTATAGCCTTTTTAGGGCTAAAAACTTGATATAGAAACATCCTTCAGAGCATTTGGGGCAGAAAATACCTAGCATTCAGAATGTTATCATCTGAAGACTCTTTAAATATGATATTTAAAGAAAATTGAGTTAAAAGTGCTTTCAATAAGATATTGGAATATTATATTAACAAATAATATTTTTGTTTAGGGTTTATTTTTTCCATCTTTAAACTATTAATGGGAGATAGGCAAGCCATTCTACTGTCTTCTTTTACTAGGTGAAAGGGGCATTTCTTTTTCCAATATAGATATGGATGAACCATGAGTAAAAAGAATGGAAATAGAAACCTGACTATTTGTTGATAGCTTTTAAAGTCCTAAAAGTTATAGAGATAGCATTATTGCACATTTTTGTGGATATATTAGGACCTCTTCCTTCATGTTAATAGTCAGTTCCTCTTGTTTTTAACACTATAATAGAATAGTTCAACTGAACATGAGTATCCCATAATTGTGATAAAAATAAAAAAGAAACCCTCAAGTTGATTTTGACTTCTCTGTTTTACTTTAAATTGCACAATTTATCTATATGTCTGCCTTTTCGTCTGTCACCATCTCTCAACTATCTATGATTGGAATTGATCAGAGTTCCAATTTTCTGCAGTATTTTGAAAGCTACACAGATATATGAAAATGCATTGTATATATTTTTTTCTTATCTCTTTATCACATTATTTTATCACTCAAAATGACAATTAAATTGGCCTACTTTTCACCCAATACCAAAAATATGTGTTGGACATTAATTCTGTTACATGAATGAGATCCCCTAATACCTTAAAATCTCACGGTTAAGGAAATATTTATCAAGGCACAAAAATTTCACAACTAAAAAAGCATTGGATATAAAATGTGTGAAATGAAGAAGCAGTTTTGAGTTAGAGTGATTAGGTATCTGAAGAGACTGTAGAAATGTGGAGCCTCTTTTGGATCTGTTATAAGATAATGGAAATTGATGCTTCTGGCTACACATCTGATACCGTTAATAGTTTGCCTTAATTTTTGCCTTCATTCTTATATCTACTTTGACTGCAACAAATTTAATGGTGAAGGAATCCTTCCTGTCCTTTATCTATTTACTTTATATGTGTAAATGGCTACCTAGACCAACATTAGTGATGTCTCTATGCCAATTTGGTGTGGAAAAAAATGAGAAAGCAATGATGAAATAGAAAGCATAACATCTGAATGTAAAATTTGCAAAATTCAGGATTCATGCAGGTAGATCTGAACTGCTTGAAAGTGTAAATTAAAACCCAAAGCAAAATCAAATAATTGAAAAAAGTAAAAAAAATACACTTTAATACTGTCCAGATTATAGGGGATACTTAGCTCACTTAAAACAGAAAGAACTGTAATAAATTTCAAGGAGAAAATAGGATCGTGCCTCTAGGATGTATTCTACCTTCCTAAATGTCAGTCCTTCAACAAAGGGCAGGTCAGAAAACAATCGGAACTTAAGATTCTGTTATTACATCATAAATCAATAAAGTAGATGTAGGATATAATAACAGAATCTTAGAAGCCTATCACAATTTCTCTTTGCCCCCTCTAATACCACACAGACTCAAAATGAGATTATCTTGATTTTCTTTCTCATTCACTTTCCTTACCACGGCTAATGTTTACTCAATGATTCAGGTATTCTATATTTATCTATTTATTAACAAATGTATTTAATTTTTACAACCACGAGGAACCAGTGACTAACAATAAATAAAAATATATAAACATCAGAACAAAATAGTAAATAACATACAGCAGCAAAGATTAAAGAACCCAATCTATTCAATTTACATGACTCTGATAAAGGCTCAACTACATACCCAAGACCCTAGGTTCAGCAACAAAATGGCTTCTCCTCTGTACTGTGCCCCATTGTTCCACCAACTAATATAATGGTCAGAGTACAGCAGGAGAACCAGCCGTTCTTTTATGGAAGATTTATTTGTAATTTTAAAAAAATAGTTGAGGATTGCTGTTCCTGGTTGCAAAGCTTTATTTTTAAAATTATAGAACCCATCAATAAATGAGAGGTCCTTTAAACTAGTAGTTGTAATAACATAATGTTACATAATAACATTAGATTTTCGTCTCGTTTTTGGTAACATAGTATCAAATTTTGCACCACTCCAGTACTTAAGAAGAATACATAGTTCAGGAGCTTTACAGGTGTCTTAGATCTCAGCACAATAAATAGCTTCTCTCCCCCCCCCCTCTCTCTCACACACACGGAGTATATTTATGGTTTTTTTCTTTATAGAATGTGCTATTGTCCAATACTGTCAACTGCTGTCCTTAGCATAGACTTATAGAGTGTCTAAAATAAATATTAATAGACCTGCTGTATTCCCTATTCACCCACCCCTTAGAAACAGGAAATGAAGCCCTGAAGGTTTTTGAACTGACTAAAAAGAAAAGGGGTATATAGCGATTCCCCTGACCCGGACTTGGGGGTCTCTGCATGTGCATAGCTTTTTTTACAATCTCCTTTGCCATCCCCCCTGTTATTTTGGCAGACTTTTGGAATGTCTGGGAGCTAAGGGCTTTGCTTCATAGAGCAGAATTCTGAAGCAAGAAAAAGAGAAAGTTATAGACTAAACCACAGAAATGTAAACACGTCTGCAGCTAAAATAACTCTACTTTCATTGAAAACACTCCTTGCTCACAATCAGACTTCTGTGCGCTATGCTCAAGAAAAGTACGTTAATAGCGACCAATTAATACATTATATAAACGTGCTGGTTTTTTTTTCCAGAAAAAGTGCTGACGCTTTTAGTCATTATTATTTTACACACACATATATATATATATATAAATTTTAAAAAGTCAAGTTTCTCCTTGGCACGGTCTGTATCTCAGTAGGAAATCTGGGATCTCAGAGTGGGGGGGAAAGAAGTTTTCAGCCCAGGACTGAGAGCAGCAGCAAACCAATAAGTCTTATTGAACAAAAGTGTTCTGCCAAGAAAATTCAATGGGAACCATCGCGGGACAAGAGCGGTAAGCCCTCCCTCCCCAGCCTTCTAAATGCTATCGGTTCTGGATTGGCGGCTGTTAAAAAAAATGTCCGATTCCGGGTTTTCCCACTGCCGAAATTCGTCTTTCCAAATCGAGCTGCTTCTATTTTGTGGCCGGCTTATTTCGTGAGCCGTTTAAAGTCTGAGGGAGCAAACGGAATCTCCTTCTTCGCCTCCGTTATCCGGATTTGACCCGTGCTCATATTCCGTCAGCGTGATCCTAAGCCGTCAGCCCGAAGGCTGGGCGTCCGCTTGGGGTGATTTTTTTTTTTTTTTCGTCACTGCGAATTAGCACCAAATGTTTGGTGCGCGGTCCAGCCTCATCCTCCGCAATCCTGACTTTTCGACCGTTCCTCCTCTGAGATCCAAAACCGAGAAGCTCGACGTCTAGATCTGTGGAGACTTCTTGAACCTTCTCCTTTCATCACTCCAGACTTCTTAACTCTCAAAGAGTGCCTCACTTTTGCTTCTTTCTCTTCTGACAAAAGGGATTTTGAAGGTAATCTGCTCCACGAGTGGTTTTGTTTTTGGTTTTTGTTTTAATGGTGGTGGTCGTTTTCATGTCCCCGGAACTCATTAATTAGGACCCACACTTTAAAACGCTGCCTTGCCTGCCGGCGCTGCGCGTTCGAGCCCCTTCCCCTTTCTAGCCACAGGAATGGTGGTGACTGAGAGGCCGTCAGCTTATGGGGATACCAGGCGCCTCCCACTGAAGCCAATGGCCAAACTTTCGTGGATTTGAATGGAGCCGGCTCGCACCCACCCGCAGCCTCCGCTGGGTAAACACACGCGTGGGGCGTGCCAGCACCTTCTACGTCTCTGGATGCCTGACCGGGCGCCCCTGTTGGAGAGCTGGACTTGGGAGCTAAGGGGGGGGCGCGGAGTTGCGCTGGCCAGCCATGCTTAGAGGCGGGAAGAGGCTTTTGGGGACCGGAGCCCCCGCCGCCCGCCGCTGAATCTTGATGCAAGAGAGTCGTCGTATTCGGCGAGAGACGGTCGCGGACCCCACCGGCAGCCCCCTTTCATTCCCCTGCTGACACCAGTTCTTGGCCGGGGCAACACGCTCCCTCCGCTTGGAGGAGGTAAGTTCCCCGAGGCAGCTGTCTGGGGGGAAGGGGAGGTAACAGCGGTAGATCGGCCAGCAGGTGGGTGCGGGTCTTCTCGGGGCTCGAGGGCTCTCAGCCTCCGAAGGGCGAAGCGAAGTGTCACTCGTGGGTGAGGACGGTCCTGCAAAGTGGCTCTCCCGCCTTCTCGGGAGCGATGCTTTGGGTCAACAGGGCATTGAGGCTCGCCTGAGCTGAGTGCTTGGGCATCCTCCGAGTTATGGGGGGACTTCAACCGTTCGGGTGGGCGCCTGCCTGGACTTCCAGCAATCAGTCCGGGGCTGGGGGGGAGGGGGTTATTTATTCGAGAGCCCTGTAGAGACTCCGTGACTGTGGAGAATATAAGGCCGGTGAGCTACGGTTCTCCAGCAATTTAAACCGTTGCTCTGAAAACCTAGCAATTGTAATAATTGCACTTTTGTGCGCAAGTGGTAGAGAACAGCCATTTTTCTGTTGCTGACTGAAAGGGGGAAAAAAGAGAACATTTAGAAACAAATAGAGGCGACAAGAACAGAATCCAGTGCCATGAAATAGCTGGTGGTCCATTGATTATGAAAACTGAGCAAAGGAAGACTTTATGTTATTGCCCCAGAGTTAGCTTATCTGGTATTTTTCTGTAATACAAAGGCTCCACTAACCTAGATGTCTTTTAATCAGATTGCCTGTTCCTTGTTGTTCTTGGCAACAGGACTTGCTCAAAGGCTTTCTGGAAGCTACCTGCTCAATTTGGGATTTTTCTTTTCTTTTTTGATTCTAAATTCATCTATACTTTTGTGTGAAAACAAGAAGTATCCATGTCTGGATCATATTGAAAGCAGTTGTGAAAAACACATATTTTTACACATTTAATTTGCTATCCAGCAGTTCTGAAGTTATTACCTGGACTCTCTCATTATTTTTCATGCTGCTCCACCCCTTATTTTCTTCAGTCAAGCATTTTATTGACTTGTAGTTGTCTTTTTAAAAACTCATTCTTAAGTTATTATTCAGTAACCCAGTATGGATATTTACATTAACTTGTCACAGTTTCATTTGACTTTTTCCTTTGATTTTTGACTCTTTTTGGTCAGTTGTTTTAAATAATGCATTGTATTTCAACTATTAAATTGTTTTCATTTGGCACCTAAATTTCATGTACCTTTATTTAGCACTTGTGTTGACATATGTACAGGCATATATTCATAACACATAATTCAATAATTTGCTACAGATTTTGTTCACTATCCAGGGTTTTAGTTTAGTCTTTCAAAGTATTTGAAATAATACAATGGATAAGACACAGCTTTAGACTCATAGATGTACAAATGTCATTTCCTGATTCAGAAAATTAATTGATGAGACCAGCAAACTATCTACTGTAAATCATCCATTTATTAGGTAACTTTCAGTTTGTAGGAAAACCAGCAAAGGCCTATTTCTATTTGTGTTCACTACAGACCTACACCATACTTGCAGTAATTGCTACTTTTAAAATAATAATAAAAATCATCCTGGTATAAATAGCACTAAATTAAATGAACAAAACTTTTGTGAGCCAGAATAGTAGTTTGTGGGCTGCATTGTTTTCATGTAGTTTAGTGTCCCACTAGGGAAAGAAGAAAAATTAGGTCTATAGACTGCACATGGAGAACTGTCACATTCCTTAGTTTTAACCCTATAAGCACACAGTTCTGACTTGTTCGAAGCAAAGGGAACAAAGAGTGCTTTGAGTACAAATAAAGAGCCAACCAAATATTCCATTAGAATGTTTTTATCTAGTATGAGAATATACTGTTATTGGCTTAAGTTGGAATTGCAGAAATATATTTGTTTTTATCCCTAGAAATATCTTTTCTGTTTTTTTTTCCACTTTTTTCTCAGCATTAGGGCATTAAAATGGGAAATTCGAAGAAAGCAAAACAGCTGTTCTAAACTAGTTCAGTATATATTAACTAAGCTCCATTGACTTCAGTGGAATATGTATCCATGTGTGTAACCTAAAACCTTGTTAACCAAGTAATGGCCAGCAAATTGGATGTTTGGGACTACTTCGGACTTTCAGTGTAGGAGAAAAACTACTTTCATGGAGCAAAAGTTCAACAAGCTTTTAAGAAATTACACTTTTGCATAACTTCCATCCCAAAGTGAAACAGATTTTTGTAGTGCTATCTATGGTTAGATATTATACATACATACATACATACATGCATGCATGTATGTATAATTTGATTATTTTTGGTGATTTTAATTTTTGTTGTCTTTATGTATTGAATCAAACTTATAGGATACATTAATTGAGGTGGCAACTCTAGAAGATTAATCACTAAAATGTTCAGAACTCTCTAACTGGACGACTTTAAAAATAGATTATGTTTAATTTTTTTGATGGTTAACTACATTGTACTACAAAGAGTGATATAAAACAAAACCCAGTTTGTAAAAAAGTTATTTATTGATATTATGGCTGAAAACTTTGTTTTCTTATTTTATGTCAAAGAATGAAAAGATTAATAAATGCAACAGGTCAATGTGCTGAATTATTGGTTCATAATATGATTTGTGAACTAAATTACCTAATTTGTTTAAATTATCTTCAATAATGATATTGGCTTTAAGTAGTGCACAAGTACTTAATTTATAGAACACACTTCAGATTATTTTCTAAATAATTTCCTTTCTTGTTTAATCAAAAAATGTCATCTTGTTAAAGGTTTTTTGTTTAATTTTCAAAGGCTTTAATTTGTGGTGATAAGAACACTAAGGTGGAAATGCAATGTAGCCATTATAGAATGAGATTGTTATGAATGTTTCTTTTTCTGTAGAAATAATTGATGTTACCTGATTTAAGTACCTTATATACAGTGGTAAAAGTTTGTGAACCCCTTTGAATTTTCAATATGTCCACATAAATATGGTCTAAAAGGTGACCTGTTCTTCACTAAACCCTAAAATTAGATAAAGAGAACCCAATTAAAGAAAGGAGTCAAATACATTTTACTTGTTTATTTATTGAGGAAAATGGTCCAAACCACAGGTGTGGCAAAATTATGTGAACCTTTGTTTTCAGTATCTGGTGTGCCCTGCTTGGGTAGTATAAAACTGCAACTAAACACTTCTAATAACTGCTGATCAATCCTGCACATTGGCTTTGAAGAGTTTTAAATAACTCCTTTTTACAGAACAGCTTTAACTCAGGGATGTGGGTGGCTTCCCCATAGGACCTGTCTGCTAAAGGTCCTTTCAAAATCCTTCTGTAGGGTTGAGGTTAGGTCTTTGATGTGACCATTCCAAAACATTAAGTTTCTTCAATTTAACCATTCTTTGGTCATTGTATCTTGTGTGTTTTGCACGATGTTCTCTTTAGCTTCAGTTCATGAACAGATACCCTGACATTTTCCTATAGAATTTGCTGGTAAATTCAGAATTCAGAGATGCATCAATGATGGCAAGTTGTCTTGGCGCAAAGGCAGCAATCATCATGTTTTCACAGAAAAGGTAAAGTTTATATGGTAGAATGCAATGTTTTCACCAAACATAATACTTTTCATTCAAGTAAACAGTTTTGTTTTGGTCGTCTCATCCAAAGAACATTCTTCCAATAGCTTTCTGGCTTATCCACATGGTCTTTCATAAACCGTAGACAGGCAGCAACATTCTTTGTGGGTTAGAGTCATTGTTGTACAGTGTTTTCTTGCTGATGGTCTCATGAACAATGACTTTCACCAATGCAAGAGTGGTCTTTAGATCCTTAGACTTCTTTGAGACCTCCCAGAATATTATACACATTGCTCTTGCTATATTTTGGTTGGTTCACCACTCCTGGAGAAAGTAATAAAGATGTTAAATTATCTTTTTTTGCACATAATCAGCCTGACAGAAGACTATGAAGTCCAAACAGTTTGAAAATAGCTTTGTAACTTTTTCCAGCTTGGTAAGCATCATCCACTGTTTTTCAAAGGTCCTCAGAAATCCCCTTTGTTCAAGCTATAACACACTTCCACATACTTCTGTTGTGAGGATCAGACTTTAATAGAGAATACATACAATTCTGTTCTTTAAATAATGCAGGACATGCCACACAAATATCTGATTATCATCCTATTGATTGAAACCCTTGATTCTAATTTCACTTTCAAATGAATTGTTAATCTTAGAGTTTCACATGTTTTGCCACACAGAAATATGTAGCTTTGGATCATTTCTCTCAATAAATAAATTAACAAGTACAGTGGTACTTTGGTACTCAATTGCTTTGAAACTCATTGAATTTGGTAGTCAATTTATTTTGCACAAGCTAGAACTTATCAATGTCAGTTGCCTTGTGACCAGTTATATTATTTCTTATGGGAAACATTTGCTTGGTACTCATTGTTTTTGGTACTCATCTCACCTCCTGGAACCAATTAACTACCAAGATACTACTTTATAATATTTTTCACTTATTTGTTGAATTGTGTTCTCTTTATTGGGACATATGAAGAAGATGATTTTTAGGTCATATTTATGCAGAAATATTGAAAATTCAAAATATTCACTGACTTTTAAGCATCATTGTACTTTAATCAGTATAAATGAATCAAAAATTTATACTTAGTAGAATTAAGTTTTCAAGTATATTTTATATTTCGTATATTTTAAAATAAAATTGGACATTTGATACTTAATGCTGGTCAAAATACATCAATTGACCAGTTATTTAGATAAGTCTTAAAATTGTATCAAGTTCAATATCACCCTCCAAAAAGCATTTGAAAATCACCTATTTTGTTGCCAAGATGTGGTAAAAAATTTCTGTGATGTTTTTTCCATATAAATTAAATGGAAAGAGCCTTAATTGAAGCTAAAGAGAAAGTTGTTCTTGTCAGAAACTGTTGGTTACTGCCTACTATCTAGGGAAAAATACCTACTAGTCAGCAACTAGTTTGAAGAATTCATGCTGTCAGAAAATTGGCAGCAACATAGGAAAGTAAGATGAGAATTGCCCCTCATCTTATCTTCTTGGTTTTTAGTCTACACATACAAAAGGTAATATAAGTGCTATTTGAGAATTTTGAGTCAGCGCTATTTTCAAAATAGCATATAATATTTGAACACCTTTTGTTATTTACATGTTAAAGTAACACATGCTAGTTATTTTAAGTTCTATAATATGAACTGTTTGAATTGGTTAATTCAAAGAACTACAGTTTTCAGTTAAAAATACTTTACTGAAATATATTGCAGAAACATTTCAATATAAATTCAATATATATTAAAAACATACAAACAAAAATCCCATTCTATATAATGAAACTTCAGATGTGGATTCCAGTACAACTAAATCAATGACTCTGAGCGGGGTATAGCAAAAGTAAACAATTGTAAAACTATACAAAATTTTTTAAAAACCCAGTCCATAAAACATAAAATGTAATACGCAGTCCTCAAATTATGACCACAATTGAGCCCAAAATTTCTGTTGTTAAGTGAGACATTGGTTAAGTGAGTTTTGCCCAATTTTGCAACCTTTCTTGCCACACTTGTTTAGTCAGTCACTGCAGTTGATAACTTAGTAAGTTAGTTGTTAAGTGAATCTAGCTTTCCCATTGACTTGCTTGTCAGAAGGTTGCAAAAAGGGATCACATGACCCTGGAACCCTGCAACCATCATAAATATGAACCAATTGCCAAGCATCTGAATTTTAATCATGTGACCATGGGAATGCTGCCAAGATTAGAACTGTGAAAAACAGTCATAAGTCACATTTTTCAGTGCCTTTGTAATTTTGAACAATCACTAAATGAACTGTTGTAAGTTGAGGACTATCTGTATGGCAAGCAGACAGGGGCAATATGGCAACCAAAATAGGACTCCACTCAACTGATATCAATGACTGGAAGGAAAGCCAGGTCTTTGTCATGACCCTGTTGGAGTCTGAATCCGAGGAGGAAGACAAACAGCTGACAGGGAGAGGGAGAATGATTCCATTGGCTGTGGAGGAAACTGGGGAAGGGCAAAGTCAAGCTGGCCAGAGCAGGGGAGAGGTAGAACAAGGGAGAGGGGGGTTCAGAGGAAGACCAAGGCCCATCCCCTCTTCATCCTAGGGCACACAGGGAGGAATGGAGAAGAGAGCAATGTGGGTTGCATGGAAATGGCCCTCATTCCCTTCACAAGGCACACCTGGGGATGGAGTTTAAAGGAGAGGCAAAGGAGAGGGGCAGTTGTCAGGAACAAATGGTGAGTTATCTAGTGTTGGCTGCTGTTATCTGAGTTCCTAGCATGTCCCAACTGGTTTGATTTACTGCCATGTTATTTCACTTCTGCAACTCCATATCTTGTTCCATTGGATTTGTTACCTTATCTTGCCTTGTTGGATTTATAATTTGAAGTTTTCTGTTTACAATGTTTGGACTGAAGCATCTGCAGCCAAAGGCTGTTGCGGGTTCGTGGGTGAGTTTTTCTCCAGACCAGAGAGTTGGGGGCAAAGTTGGAACTAATAAAGGAATTCATAATTATTCTCTAGCTGTGTTGCTTTTGTGCCACCTCCAGGGTCATCACAGTCTTAATGGCTTTTCTAAAGGTACTCAGTGTTGGGGCCTGTCATATATTGAGATGTGGGGAGGAGGGTGGAGAGCAGTCACTAAAATAGCATTCTTTCTAGACCTCATCAGATAGCAGTGTTTAAAGGGGGAAGCCTGGACCATGCACTCTTTCTGACAGTGTCTAGAGTAGACAGATGTTCTTGGGAGAAGGCAGTCCAAAGGTAATCCAGTCCTATGTTGTGTAAAGCTGTATAGAAGAGACTAGAATATAATTCTTTTATTGGTCAAGTGTGATTGGACACACAAGAAATTTGTCTTGGTGCAAATGTTCTCAGTGTACATAAAAGAAAAGATGCATTTTTGTCGAGAGTCAAGAATCATAAGGTAAAACACTTAATAGTCATAGGGTACAATCAACAGTCAAATCATGCTAGGAAACAGTCAATATAAATTGTAAGGATACAAGTGACAAAGTTACAGTCATACAGTCACAAGTGGGAGGGGATGGGTGATAAGGAGTGTTGAGAAGATTAATAGTAACAGTAGTGCAGACTTTGTAAAACAGTTGGACAGTGTTGAAGGAATTATTTGTTTAGCAGAGTGATGGTGTTTGGGAAAAAACTGTTCTTGTGTCTAGTTGTTCTGGTGTGCAGTGCTCTATAGTGTCATTTTGAGGAAAGGAGTTGAAACAGTTTAAATCTGAGTTATAAAAATGACAATTCACATCTTGAATTGTAGCTAGAAGTCTGTTAGGAGCCAGTACGGCTTGTGGAGTGGGAACGTCACATGGGCATAACAAACTGCATGCATAATTATCCACACTGATACATACTGGACCAAGTGAAGCTTCTAGATGGTATTCAGGATCATTTTATGCAGAATACATTGCAATAGTTAATAGTTAATTGAGAATTGTCTGAATTATGACTAACTATAAGCAAGCCCTCTTAGTCCAGGAATGGGCATAGTTGATAATTGAGATGCAGTTGTGTGAAGGCCTCTCTCCCTCCCACAGCTGCAACCTATTCTTTAAGCAAGAGTTTCGAGTCCAAGAAGACCTCCAGATTGTGTATCAAGTCTGAACAAGGCAGTGCCACCCCGTTTAAAACCAAAGATGGAAGCATTCTGGTAGCTGGATCTGGAGGAATTAAAATCCTTCCTAGTCATGCCCAGTTCCTGCAACCATTCTTCAGTCCTCTAATCATCTTTGTTGTTCTTCTCTGCACTCTTTCTAGAGTGCATCTTTTTTACATCGTGACTATTCCAAGTGTGGCCTTACCAAGGCATTATAAAGTGGCATTAACACTTCTATCCCTCTGTTTGTGCAGCCTAGAACTGTATTGGCTGTCTTGGTAAGTGTTCTGTCTCTATTAGGAGTATATAATTAGGGTTGCAAAACACTGGATTCTGCAATATGGCTCTGCAGTGCTGGTATAGTTTAATTCCCTCACATAAAGGTATAGAACAAGCAAAAGCATTACTGAATGAACAAGGCATGAGGCATGATAGTCAGTTCAGGAGAACTGGTAGCGGAAATTTTGAGTAGTTTGGAGAACCAGCAAATCCCACCTCTATTCTTTGCCTCCCAAGTTCCAGCTGATTGGCTGGGTCTTCTTTTGTTGCCCTGCACAGGAAAACGGAGCTGGGAAGCAGGTTAGTGGCATGGGGAAGGAATGGGGATTTTGCAGTAACCTTCCCCTGGGACTAGGGAGGGAATGGACATTTTGCAGTATCCTTTCCCTGGAGTGGGGCGAGAATGGAGATTTTACAGTATCCTTCCCCTGCCATGCCCACCAAGCCATGCAGTAGTAAAAAATTTTGAATCCCACCACTGGAGTCAAGCTATTCTCCAAAGCACCCGAGGGCAGGACAAGAAGCAATGGGTGGAAACTAATCAAGGAGAGAAGCAACCTAGAACTGAGGAGAAATTTCCTGACTGTTAGAACAATTAATCAGTGGAACAACTTGCCTCCAGAAGTTGTAAATGCTCCAACACTGGAAGTTTTTAAAAAGATGTTGGATAACCATTTGTCTGAAGTGGTGTAGGGTTTCCTGCCTAAGCAGGGGGTTGGACTGGAAGACCTCCAAGGTCCCTTCCAACTCTGTTATTCTATTCTATTCTACTTCAGTATGCAAGTACATTCAGAAACTTATTTTGTGTGTGTCTGTGTATCTACACACACACACACACACATGTATCTCTGTATTTTTCAGATTGAGCGAACAATTTTTAAAAAATGACCTAAATTAAATACTATGTGACTTTGCCAAAGTTTTAGAATGCACACTGTTATTTGAATGAGAGCAAAAATTATCATTAATATCAGAGGGATTTTCTGTATTTGGTATTGTACCATTTTTCAAATGGTACACAATTTCTTCCTTTTCTTCTTTTTTTTTAGTGCATTATTTTCTTGAAATATATTGCTTTTAAATTGTGTTTGCCTCAGAGGAAATTTTTTCCATGTAATTTGATTTTAAAATGAGAACTATGTTTCAAGACTATGGCCCTAATCCAGAGGGCCACATGGTAAATTCTGCAAGCACATAGAAATTTTAAGTTTGCTCTTCCTGACAGGTACATATCCCTCCATAGTACTATCTAATAAATTTCTCCTGAAATTAAGTGTACTTCAAGAATGACTTCCAACATAAATCAATATCTGCTGTCAGTGGGAAAGTAGTGACAAACTCCATTGCACTCATTTAAACTCTCTTCTAACCTTGTTCATTGTGTTACGTTAACCTGAATAGTTATATGATAATACATATTTCTGTCATTATTAATTAGAGAGTAACATATTGTTTGATAGTGAGAATATTATTTCAAATACTCCAGTGAGTAACAAACATGTTGCCTAGGTTCTGTAAATAAGATTTGAATTCTAAATCTCTTCAGAAAGGAGAAATCTTATTGAAAAATAGCAGGCCTTTCCCCAAGTAAATATGAACTGGATTGCACTTTTAAATTAACACGGGGGATTGATGTGAAAAACACATCTAACATTTCTACCAGTTCCAAACTTGGATTTGTATCTTTTTGATGATGTCAAGTAATAAATCATAATTTGCTCAATGAGTTTAGAAATCCAGTATTGTATAATAAATCTAAAGAAAAATTGTTCATTACAAATTTTCAGATTGTTTTTGAACATTTGCTTATGAATTTTGGTGAAGTAATATGGGGATTGCAACACATCATATTCTGACTGGCTTTTATCCCATGCATGTTGTTTACCATAGCAGCCTGACATGGACAAAGTAGTAGATTCAGGTGCCTCTTTTTTGACTAAGACCATTTAAAAAATCTGCTTCTGCTTCTAATACAAAAGGTGTCAAACTAACAGCATGGCTAAAAATATTCTGTATATTTGTGCATTTCAAGTCCATTTTCTCTGGAAAAATAGTTACAGAAATAAAATCTGGATAGCTGCAAAGATGGTAGAACAAGACAGTGCAGAGTTTTCAAGGGGCTCTCTGCCTCTATTCAAAGGGCAAAATGTGATTCAGAGCCCAAAGTGTGATTCAGGTAAGCTTATAGCAAATGCTGAGAACCTCTTAAAGTGACCGCATCTTTTCATGAATTTACATCACTGTCCCTCACAGATATTATGCACACTCCCCAACATTCCAAAATACATTTTGCACTTCAGGTTTGGATATTTATGTAGTTCTTCAGCAGAACAAATAACAAATGATTAACTCAGTCTTGGTCTGTATCCTGAATGCAATAAAACTTTGCTGGAATGAAATCTTAATTTTGTAGACATTCAAAAATTATAAACTTCTGTATTTGACTTAAAAGCAAAAGAATTTTGAGATTTGGTGGCATCACTAATATTATCTTAACCTATCAAAAAAAATCTGCATCTCTACTTAGTAGGCTATTAATATAAATACTCAAATCTGGAATTATATAAATGCTTAAATCTGGATTTAATACATTTTAGCCCCTTCTCTGTTCTTATACTTCAGTTGCATGCTCTGTTCACCAATGTTATTATCAGAATTTGTTTCAAAAATACAAGTGGCTAGTTTATTTGTTTTTTCAGATATAGTCTATTTTAGCAATTGTCACATATGTCAATAGGAATAACAACTATATCATTTTCTCTCTCTTTATATATTTGTGTGCACTCATTTTTACACCATAATACAAAGCTTCTTCTCACTATTTCAGTATATGACAGACCACAATTATGTCCATCTTTATATCCTTTTTTGTATCCTTTTATATATCCTTTATATCCTTTTATATCCATTCTGAATGTGCAGAAAAAAATCATGAGCTTAATTTTTATAAGGGTTACCCTACTTAAAAAAATAACTACAGCCATTATTACCAGATACATTATTGCACTTGATGCTACAATTGTATTGCTTTATCATACTTCTGCATGTTTGGTTTTTATGTAATTAATACTGACCACTATGAATTCTTTTGAAAGATGGCTGTACCTAAAATGCAAAGTGCAAATAAATGTGAATACATTTAAATATAGAATGGACATTTAAAATAAGATAAAACAGTCTACATAAATGTAAAATATACCCATTTTTGCTGTGATGTGATATATTCAGAAAAATCTTAATTTCTCAAATAAGATAATTGTGTAGTTTTGTTTTCATAAAAGGGTTATTTATTCACTGATTCATATTCTTTTGGGAAACCGAATGCTGATTCCTGTGGGGGGGTTTTAAGCTCTTACAGCATCATCAGGAGATAAAGATTCTACAGCAACCACTTGGCTCAGAAGTTTCTCGATGATGCATGGAAGAGATTCCATCTAACTCTTTCATTCCTGTTTTGGTACTGAAACCCCAAAAGAAATGAAGAGTAATAAAGGCTTATTTTCAGTACTGAAATAAGCAGACATGACTCGGAATACTTGTAGTGAATAAAATGGTGAAATATAAAGATGCTATTTTCGACAGTCATTTTTTTTACCACTATGGACTTTTAACATTTACTAAAATGACATGTGTCTTAGGTACTTTTCTTGGAAAACTGAAAAAGGAGAAAAAAAACAACCTTTGCACAATTTGAGCACTTTATTTATGGAAGAAGCCATATGATATCATTTTTGAAGGACCTCCAATTTAAGTGTAGTGAGTCATTTAGACTTAGTCAGAATTAATATTTTCTTTGCATCTGTTCTGAGCAAGCTGCAGTTGTAAATCAACTGTAGATTGACTTCAAATTAGTCACTGAACTCCAACCACCAAACATTAACAAAGGAGGGTACAACTGCCATGATGTGAAATTGAAAATATGCAAAGTGACTTATCTAAACTCAATTTTAATTAGAAACTCCTGCAATAAAAGCCACATGCTTACTGATTTTTTACAAAATGCCACCATCAGTGGATATAAATGTTTCGCAGGTCCACAGGGATTTAAATGAGATATACCTATTCTGAAATAGGTTTTTCAGAGACAGTTACTGCCCTTTTGAACAGATAATTGTAGGGTTTCTTGTATATAACAATCTTCTTTCAGTTAAATCAGGAGCATGCAACTGAGGAATAAACTAGATATTATTTTAAAGATATACTGTAGTTAGGAACTTCTTACCACCTCTTTTTATTAAACAAAAAGTAGAAAGATCTCATCTAATTCAGGAATCCCCATGAAGTCTAACACCTTTCTACCTCTTCCCATCATAATAGGGATCAGTTCCTATAAAGAGGCCAATTATTACCAAAAGGGCCTCAGCAGCAAGTTTTTCTATGAACATCTGGGCATTTGCAATTTCTAAACCATTTTCAAAGAAAGTACTGTATTAGGAGGAAACTAAATGCAAACTATCTGTGTAAGAGAGACTGTGATGAAATAAATCATTGAAGAATCAGCTATTTAAGCAGTGGATATGAGTATAATAATGTGTGAGTAGTATGGTAAAGGGTATATAAATATAAGTTCAACCATTCTCCCAGAAATATATAACATAGACTTTGAAAAAGTATGTATTGAACATAATTATATTACAGGTAGTCTTTGATTTATGACAACAGTTGAGACCAGAATTTTTTATTGCTAAGCAAGATGGTTGTTAAGTGAGTTAACTGATTGTATGACTTTTAACCACAGTTGTTAAGTAAATCACTGCAATTGTTAAGTGAATTTGTGCAGCTGTTAAACAAATTCAACTTCCTCCATTGACTTTCCTTGTTGGAAGGTCACAAATGATGATCACATGATCCTGGGTGTTACAACTGGGTGTTGTAAATACACATCACTTAGCAAGCACCTGCATTTTGGTCACATGACTGTGAGAATGCTATGATGGTTTTAAGTGCAAGGTCTGATTGTAAGTAACTTTTTTCAGTGCTATTGTAACTTTGAACAATTGCTAAATGAATGTTTGTGAGTTGAGGATGATCTGTAGTCCTAAATATACCTTTATTGTTTTATCCTGTTGCATCTTATAGAATTATATAACTCAAATACTGCAAACACTTAAGTGTTGCTATTTCTTTTGTTACAATAATAGTTGTTATGAATTTGAGGATTAAGAATAGAAGCATCTATTCATATAGTCCTTGACTTACAACTGAGTCCAAAATTTCTGTTGCTAAGAGAGAGAATTGAGCAGAGTTGCAACATTGCTGAGTGACAGAACCTGGATAGCTCTTAATGTACATAGTCATCTAAAATGCAATGCTGCATGAATTCAGTTATCAATAGATGATTTGAATACCATTGAATCAGATCATGTTACCTGGCATTCTCCTTTTTTTTTTGCAAGCAACCCACCTGCCCACCCATTTTTCTTTCCTTTCCAGTTGTCACAGCCAAAAAATTGTTGTTTTTGCTGTTTTTAGCTTCTCTTCTAATGCTAAGTTTCTTTGGTGTATATACTTTTTCTAATTCTTAGCAGGAGAATACTCCTTATATAGCCGTAACATTTTCCAAAGCTGCTCTTCCATTTCCCTCTATTGTACATTATTGTACAATTGTACATATGGTATCTTATTTTTCAGAAGTTCTCAATCCTCCTGTGGTTCCTTTGAGGATTGTCATCCCTGGGGAACCACAATATTGTCATCCATGGGAAACCACTTAATACTGGAACTGGTTATCTTGACATTTGGTGTGTATATCTGTCTGTATTCCCAATGTCTATTTTAAATAGTAGCCTGAAGTCAACATGGTCACTTCTTGCGAAAGTGTACACTACTTTTACCTCTTTACTAAGCAGTTTCCTGTTAAGATCTTAATATATATGCCTTCATCTACTCCCTTCTAAAAATACTTTTCCATCCTTTTATCTGCTTTTTTTAAAAAAATAAGTTTCAATTTTGCATTCCATTCATGAATTTCAGTTTTAGTAATATCTATTAAATCACATTTGCCTTTCTGTATTAAGAATTCTATTTTTGATTGTTCTAGTGGAGAGAGAGAGAGAGAGAGAGAGAGAGAGAGAGAGAGGGGGGGGGGATTTTAAAAGACCAATCCACAATGAATAATATAATTCAGGGCTTGCTTTCCCAAAAAAGAAGTATTGCTGCAATTAAACATATTCATATGTGTCAGCAATCAAGTACTATTTTTGAGATAAAAGTCCTACATGGCTCGGGGCCAGGCTATTAGAAGGACTACTTCTCCCCTAAATTACATGTACTTGGCCCATCAGCACAGGAAGGCAGGATAAGTTCCCCAATGATTAAGGATTTTTATCTGGTGCATTCATGAAAAAGAGCCTCCTCAGTGGTAGCCCCTTCTTTATGGAACATCATTTCATCCCAGGGTATGATGGGCCTCCACTCTGCTGCTTTTCTGAAAGGTCCATGAATAGAGACGGAGTCAAGCAAATGTTTAATTTGACAATGTTGTTGCTGACATATGTGGGTGGGATTTTTTATGGTTTTATTATATGTTGGATTTTTACAATCATTTTTAGAGTCGCCTCTGTGTGAATTGGACAGCTGTATAAATTTGTTTAATAAATAAATAATTAATAAAACAATAATTAAAAATTTCATAATGGTTGAGAACTTGATGGTTCTCAACATAATGGTTGAGAACAAATGGTTGATTTGTTTAAAGACTACAAGTTTCTTCTCTGAATGCAATGCATTGTATTAGTGAAAAAACTTCATATTTTCTTAATGACTATTGTTGGAAGAAATATCCATGTTCAGTTCCAAGTGGAGAGAAAGACACTGGAAACATGGAGACTGATTGGAAAGATGGACAGGACAACATGGGTTTGAGGTGGAGAGTGAGGGTTATTTATACCTTCTCTTGTGCCTTGCCCCATTCCTGTGCAAGAAATGTATTCTATTGGCTGTAGTCAGACTCCCATGGGGCGTCATGTTTGTTTTGAAGTCAAGTTTGGTTGGAGTGTGCTGATGCAATGAAGGGGCTTGTTGTGCAATTCCTATTGTGCCTGAAAGCTAACCTTACCTTTGTTCAGAGCCAGACCTTGCTGCAAGCAGTAATGGATTATCAAATCAGGCTTTCTAAAGCTACCCCAGTTCAGCATCTGCTTGGGGGTGGGACAGGGAGCTGAGGCTCTGAGTTTCTGTCTCCCTTAAGATTTCTATTTCTCTTTTAGAGGAAATATAATATTCTGCTTTTTAATATTTCCCAAAATATTTCATTCTTCTAGGAGAGGGGTAACTTCCCTCACTATAAATATTATAAAACATCTAGTGGCATATAACGTCTTGCAAATAATTCTATAAAATATTTTATAAGAGCTCAGCAGAAATAATAAACTACACTATTTGTTATTTGATGAATTCAATTTGTCATTTATAAAATATTAAGTTTCATGGTTTATATCATGAAAATATTGGATTAAATTGCAGCCTTTTGCTACTCACAAGCTATTTGTTAATCAACATGTTCCAAATAGAACCAATTAACTGTAGTTAACAATCCTAACAAAATAAATGGAAAAACAGTTTAGTTCCTTTTGCATTTTTAAGTTGATTTTTAGAAATATTTATGTTTAGGTTTATAGACTATATTGAGAAATATGTATATATTATTTTTTTCTCCTGGTTTCTATCCCAAGACTGCCAATTAAATTATTCCATAAATCCTCCATTATAGGTAGTAAAACCTAATTTTAGATTTCCTGCCCTCTTCATTGTTTTGCCTTATTGCTACCAGTTGGCTAGAGGTGCAACCTGTTAAGAAAGTAATTGTAGAGAATTGCCTGTTTCTTTCTTTGCCACATGTGGAGGGAAAACCCCCTTTTAAAAACCCTTTAATTTGCTCCTACTGTAATTTTCAATGGATAAATTTTTATCTTCCCCTCAAAAGTATTTGTAGTTCATCAGCTTGGATATCTGCAGTAGTTATTTTAACATAAAATATTTTATTGGAAAATATTTTGTGTTTTAGGCTGTAATGTATTTTAATATAGGCTTTAATGCATTTTTAAAAATGATATATGAAGATAGAATATATACACTAATTCTGTCAAAGGAGTTAGTCTGGGTACTATCCATGCTGGGCCTGTTGATTGTAGTATGCCTAACAAAATGCTCACAAGCATGCTGTTTGGAAATCTGTTTTAAGACTTTGTCCACTACAGAACATCAAACTTCTAAGTTTATAGTTCTTTGAGTCTTCCTGCTTCCCCTTTTGAAAATGGGAATGAAATTTGATCTCCAATTTCCTGGGATCTGATAAGTTCTCTAGGAGTTATCAAAGATTACAGAGAGTTATTCTGCTATTATTTCAGTATCATTACTTCAGTACGTCAGAATATAATTCCTCTGACCTTGAAGATTTGAACATGTTTAAATTGGTTACATATTCTCTTACCCTCTCCTTATATTTCTCTCGTTCCCTCAGTTAGGGTTTCATTTGCCTTTTGAGAAAAGACAGACACCAAATAAAAGTTAAGAAGCATGCACAGATACAGATGCTTATAGATATTTATTTATGTTCTGTATTTGGTAAACATTTGGCCTTCATCGCCTAGTTTCTTAGGAACTGACAGAAACATTCAAAAGTAGGGCTAACTCTTAAGTATTAATAATCTAAGGACCATTTGATATGAAGAAAAGGGAAAAAATATACATAACATATCTAATCTTAAAATAAAAAAGTAATTTATGCTTGAATGTATTTAATAAGTTTACATTAAACTGTTCTTTAATCTAATATTCTGCAAAAATCAGTCTGAGCTATTGCTTTGGTTAAGTAGAATGTATACTTCTATTGATATATCATATATTCTGAGGGTGGTTGAGTTCTCTTGGCTGGAGGGCCATATCAAACTTGTTGAGTGAAGGTAATGCTTTTAAGGAATAAAGTGCTTGTCTTTGATTTCTGCAAGACTTAAAGTGTCCATTTGGCCTCATAGATCTGCAGGCCAGATAGATTCTGATAGGCTGCATATAGACTTTAGGTCAAACTTTTCAAAATTTGCCATATACAAACACTTGTTATTTGTGGTTTCACTTTACTTACTTACTTGTGTATCATTTTTTTACCCTTCGAGATACATTCTTAATGGGTGCATGTATGTACTGCAATTTATTATCCTTCCTCTTTCTCAGTACTGAGAAACAGAATTATTATTCTTCGATCTGTGTCCAATATGACAGCAATGAAAGTTATATGGCAGTTGGAGAGATTCTTTGGAAACTTTCTCCTTTCTCCTTGGGGCTGGTCGGATTGTCCAGAGGATGGGTGGAGCTTCAGTCTCTGCTTATCGTAGGCTGAGCTTGATTTCTGAGGAACGCTCCTCCCTCCATCACGTGGCTTGCCATCTCGTTCCCCAGTTTTTTTGCTCAGCCTTTGAGAGTAGGCTGTGTGTTTGCGTGCTCTTGGCCGTTGCTGGATTCCTGTTTTTTTTCGTTCCTAGTCAGGTCGTATCAATCATTATTTCTTCCTCTTTCCTTAGCCCTACGCAGCTGATTCCTTGCTTGTCTTAGTTTCCTGGGAGGTTTCCCCCCCCCAGGGGTTTGCCAGGGGGTAGGCCCAAAGATTTGTGCTGCCTCCCCCTCACTTTCCCTTGCCTTCCTGCCGTTTATATTTGTTTAAAACGCTCCGTTTCGTTCCGCCCCCCCCCGAGTTCCGTTTCAATTTTTATAACGTTTGAAGCTTTCAGCTTCAATTATTCTGTGGGTTTCCCCCTGGGACCCTTGGATTGTTCCCGGGTATT
>BHEV01083467.1:0-21419 GCA_004319985.1 Emydocephalus ijimae | reverse complement strand
ATGAATGCATGGATGGATGGATGGAGAGATGAATGCATGGATGGATGGATGGATGGAGGCATGGAGAGATAGATGGACGGAGAGATGGATGGACGGATGGAGAGATGAATGCATGGATGGATGGATGGAGAGATGAATGCATGGATGGATGGATGGATGGAGGCATGAAGAGATAGATGGACGGATGGAGAGATGGAGAGATGAATGCATGGATGGATGGATGGAGAGATGAATGCATGGATGGATGGATGGAGGGAGGCATGGAGAGATAGATGGATGGAGGGAGAGATGGACAGATGGATGGATGAATGGATGGATGGATGGATGGAGGCATGGAGAGATAGATGGACGGATGGAGAGATGGAGAGATGAATGCATGGATGGACAGATGGAGAGATGAATGCATGGATGGATGGATGGAGGCATGGAGAGATAGATGGATGGAGAGATGGATGGACGGATGGAGAGATGAATGCATGGATGGATGGATGGATGGAGGCATGGAGAGATAGATGGACGGATGGAGAGATGGAGAGATGAATGCATGGATGGATGGATGGAGGCATGGAGAGATAGATGGATGGAGAGATGCACGGAGAGATGGATGCATGCTTGCATTCATGGATGGATGGATGGATGGATGGATGGATGGATGGAGAGATGGATGGATGGATACATGGATGACATCCCATCAAGTCATTGTTGATTCCTAGTAAACACATTTTCTCCATGGTATCTAGTCCCTAACTTGGTCCTCCGTGTTTTCCAAGAGCAACCCCATCACTACTGTGAGTCCATCCACCTTGCTGCTGATATTCTTCTTCCTTCCAACTTTCCTAGCATGATGGACTTCTGGATCTTCACATGGATTGATTACCTGCCATCTGGTCAGTTCTTATTGACCACACAGATTTTGTCCAGGAGGATCTGTCTCCAAGCTGGTCCTTAAACTTCTTCCAACGGTGTGCCCATTGCCACTCTGACTTAACCCTTCCACCTTGATGTGGTCATCTTCTCTTTCTGTCCACCTTTCCTAGGATGATGGATCCCTCAAGAGGGCTGGGTCTTTGCAGTGGTTGATGGATTGATTATAAGTCATCAAGTCAGTGAGGACTCTTAGGAACCATACACATGTTCTCCAGGAGGATCTGCCCCTAACATAGTCCTTCAGGTATTCCAGAAGTTTCTCCTTTACCCCTTAACCAAATCTAACCTCCTTGCTACCGATTGTCCCAGTCTTCGTATTTATATTGTGGATTGATGGATTCATGGCATCAGGTTGGTGATAAATCCTGGTGACCACACAGACAAATTTTCTCCAGAAAGATCGACCAGTATTCCCAACCTAGTCCTTCAGCTCTTCTAAGGGTGCCCCCATCATAGCTGTAATTGAGTCCTTCCCCAGTGTTGTTGGTCATTTTGTTCTCCTTCCTTCCAACTGTGGACTTCTCAAGGACTTGTGGACTTCTCAAGGCAGCTGAGTCTTCACACAGATCTGCCATCAGGTCAGTTCTTATTGACCCCATGGGTTTTCTACAGGAGGATCTGTCTTCAACCTGATCCTTCAAGTCTTCCAAAGATGCATCCCTCAGCAGTGGGAACTCGGTCTATCCACCAACCTTTTGCTGGTCCTCCTCCTCTTCTTTACAACTTCCCTAGACTTACGGACTTTTCAAGACAGTTGGATCTTGACACCGTGTGTCCAAACGTATGATAAGTTGAGCCACCTGGTCATTCATGCCTTGAGAGTGGTGCAGGGCCTAGGGGTGGAACTCTGGCCTTACAAACAGGAGGCTGTGAATTTGATCCTAGGTAGAGACAGATATTTCTCTCTCTGGGCATAATGAGAATACATCTGCTGAACAAAACTCTGCATTGGCAACAGGAAAAGGCATCCGGCCAGTAAAACACTTCACTTAGCTCCATTCAGTTTCCCAGACTCCACTCCAATGCAAGGGATTATGGGGTCATTCAATGGTGATGATGGTGATTCATGCCTTGCGTGAGACTTCTGGATTGATTTCATCCATAATTCACTTATTTCCTTGGCTGTCCATGGTCTTCTCATGAGTGTCCCCCAACCCCAAAGATCAAAACCCTCCATCTTTTTCCTCTCCTTCATCCTCTTCAGAGTCCGACCTTCACTGCCATAGAGCGTCCCAGAGTATATACTGCACAGAATAACTTGTCTTCTTCTTCTGAACTTTGGTGCATGGACACTTTGGAGATCTGAATGTCTTCTCCGAGCATCTTCTTCAGGAGTATTCTGTCAAGTCCTAGTCTGCAGCCGGCTTCTTCCATCTCTTCGTTGTCCACCCCAACCCTGGTTGTCTACCACCTAAAACAGAAACCCGTTGTGGGTTTGGTTCTCTCTGCCTACCCTTCGATCAGCAGTTTGTGAGGTAGGACCACGCTTCTCCAGTCCTTCTGAAATGGATGAAGCAAGAAGAGATGCTCAGGCCTCCAAGTTGTGGCACTTTTGAGACCGAAAAGAGAAAGAATGGGAAAAACCCATGGATTGGTTTTGTTTTTGTTTTTTTCCCATCCTTCTTCTTAGCAAACCACCACAATACTTCCTCCTTTTTTTTCTCAACCCTGACCTCTTGAGACAAAAGAAGAAGGCCTTGGGCCAGGATGGTCCAACTACTTACCACGTTGGTAGGAACTTCTTCAGCATCCCGGTGAGGGCCAGGAGAAGTAAAGCCACCCCGATAATCGAACCGAGCATTAAGGTTTTTTTCGATTCTGGAAGATAGTAACAAAACAGTCACCTGCACTTCTATCACTGTCTGGTTCGGTTCTGCAACCCAACAAGGCAGATACAGATTTCAGAGGGTAATTAGGACTGCAGAAAAAACAATGGCTACCAACCTGCCTTCCATGGAGGACCTGTATATCCTGCACGAGTCAAAAAGAGGGCTGTGAAAATATCTACAGACCTGGACATAAACTGTTTCAACTCCTAGCCTCAAAAAGATGCTATGGAGCCCTGCACACCAGAACAACTAGACACAAGGGGAGTTTTTCCCCCAATGCCATCACTCTGCCAAACAAATAATTCCCTCAACATTGTCCAACTATTTACAAAGTCTGCACTACTATTATTGTTAATCTTCTCATCCCTCCTTATCGCCCATCTCCTCCCACTTATGAATGTATGACTGTAACTTGGTTGCTTGAATCCTTACGATTTATATGGACTGTTTCCTAGTATGATTTGATGGCTTATTGTACCCTACGACTATCATTAAGTGTTGCACCTGATGATTCTTGACTCTTGATGAATGTCTCTATTCTTTTATGTACACTGAGAGCATTTGCACCAAGACAAATTCCTTATGTGTCCAATAAACACACTTGGCCAATAAAGAATTCTATTCTATTCTAACAAGTTGAGCTTCTGACCTCTAAGGTGACCCCAGGACCAGGTGACAGGTGGAAGCATCAGCAGAAGAAGGCTCCGGAGTTGGCCTCCTGGTGTTGTGGCCCACCAGTATCCAGCACAGCTGGCAGAAGATTCAGACAGTGACGGAGGTTGGGGAGGAGCATGGGTCCTTGAGTCTGGAGAAGGCTCGGACGAGGGCTCTGCATTGGAGGCAGAGATGGGGCCAGGGCTGTCTGACAGTTATCAGCTGCCTTCGGAGTCGGAGATCAGTGAGGAAGAAGAACAGCTGGAGCCTGTTCCCAGTGGGTGCATGCACAGAGCCGCCAGGAGAAGGGAATGGTTAAGGAATAAGGGTCGATTCGGGAGTAAAGGCTCAGGTGGATGGTGAATGGCGCCTCCCATAGGGAAATAAAAGAGGAGCGAAAGGGGAGTGGTGTTTGCAGGAAACAATTAGTTCAATTCGTTAGGGTGAAGATCTGTTCCTGATGTCTTGCCAAGTAATTGCTGCTACAGCGTGACATTTGGAAGGTATCGGCCTGGCAACTCTCCTAGCCTGATAAGGTCTGTGGTTGTAATTCATCCTTGAAAGACTGTTTGCTGGGACTTTGCGGGAGAGGAATCCCCTTTAACCTAAATAAAAGGGTTTGATCAGGACGAGGAGTCGGCTTCATGGTCTCGGGAAGCCTAAGTTCATCGCCACACCGGGCTCATCCCCACACCTGGCCTCCTCTTGATATTTTGGATTTAAACTCCCCAAATTCTCAGCCACAGCCATTACAGATATTCTTCATTTGTTTAGTGACCATTCCAACTTATGACAGTGGCAGCCTCCCTGTGGTCACGTGATCAAAATTGAGGCGCTTGGCAACTGACTCGTATTTATGACAGTTGCCGCCAGCCTGGATCCCCTTTTGTGACTTTCTGATGAGCACAGTCCAATGGGGAAAGCCAGATCCGCTTAACCAGCAGCTTACTGACTTCACCGTTGCAGTGATTCACTTCACAACTTTGGCAAGGGATGTCGGTCCAACGGGGGCCATATTCACTTCATGTCAGCCCTGAAACCATTTTGGAGAAACGTCAGGGCTGGTGCCACAGCAAGGCTGGCTGTTGTGGTGGGAACATGAGATGCGGGGGACATAGGGCTCACTTAGCCAAGGGTGGGATTCTACCAGTTTGGACCAGTTCCGTTGTGGTTCGCCAGCAGCCGGTGCAGACGGCAGTGGAATCGGACAGTGGGGAAGAAAGGGGACTAATCAGGGAGTCTGGAGAGGACTTGGATGAGGGTCCTGCATCCGATACAGAGATGGGGCGAGGGCCATCTGGGAATGGGAGCCTTCGGAGTCTGGCAGCAGCGAGGAAGAGGACCCAGGGGAGCCTGTTCCCAGTGTGTGTGTGTGTGTGCAGAGCTGCTAGAAGGCGAGAGCAGCTGAAGCAGAAGGAGCGACTCGGGAGTAAGGCTGGGAGGTGATTGCCCCTCCCATAAGGGATAAAAGTCAGGCCAAGATGACGAAACCTTTGCAGGAAGCAAAGTAGTTCAATAATTTCCGAGTCCTCCTTGAAGCTCTGTGAACTCGGGTTGGTTTTTTTCTGGGACTTGCGTTGGTTGATGTTATAATTAATTGGACTTCTGTTTTTTGGGGGGGCAGCACTGAAAGGCATGCGCTTATCTTGGGGAACTAAGATAAGCTCTGGCTGGGAACGCAAGTCATTCCCAGCATTGCATTGCTTTTAAAGCAAGTTCATGTTTCAGTATGTTTGACGAAGCCTGCGTCAGAACAGGGTTCAAGTGAACCAGATGTCAAATTTCCATCTGGTTCGCCAAACCAGTATTTGAACCGATTGGCTGGCCCTGCCCACCCTGCACCGCCCCTCCCCAGAGATGCCACATGGCCTGTTTTCAATGCAGGTCAGTGCAGGGTCCACACAGAGGCTCTGAGAGGGAGAAAAACAGTCCTACCGGAGGTACCAAAAGTCATATTTCTGGCTTCCAGAGCGCCTCCAGAGACCGAGGGAGGCCATTTTCATCCTCCCAGAGGCCCGAGGGAAGCCTCAGGACTCTGGGGAAGGTGAAAAAACGCCCCTCCCAGAAGTTCCGCTAGGCCACACCAAACCAATAACCGGGTAGCGAACCGGTTGCTGGGGTTTTTGAATCCCACCCCTGTATCTAGCAACCTAAATGTCGGGCTCAATGGTGGTCATAACTTGAGGACTACCTGTAACGTGTTTGAAACCAAGAGTTTTTGGAAGTCCAACCTTGAGATGAAGGTGGGGAAGCCAAGGAGGAGAAAAAGACCGAAACCAAAGACTCCCAAACAAGACCTGGGGATTTTGGGGTATACTTACTCACACTCTGTGGAGCCGGGCCACTGTCGATGCTTCCTCCAAACCCCCGGACACTGCAGTGAGGAGGGGCCCATCCATAGCTGCAGTGGCAATTCTTTTTGCTGTTGCAGACCTGAAATGCATCAAGTTTATGATCAGCCAAGAACCATGTTCCCTTTCCTTGGAGAAGGATAATCTGATTGTGTGGGGTCCTTGGTGCTCTCTGAGCTGGGTGGCTTTCTTGCAGACGTTTCATGACCCAACGAGGTGACATCATCAGTGCTAGGAGGGAGAGAGGATTCAGGAGGAGGACGAGGAGGAGGAGGAGGAGGAGGAGGAGGAGGAGGAAGAGAAGGAGGAGGAGGAGGAGGAAGAGGAGGAGGAGGAGGAGGACAATGAGACTGTGGGGTCCTTGGTGCTCTATGAACTGGGTGGTTTTCTTGCAGACGTTTCATGACCCAACGAGGTGACATCATCAGTGCTAGGAGGGAGAGAGGATTCAGGAGGAGGAGGAAGAGGAGGAGGAGGAAGAGGAGGAGGAGGAGGAGGAGGACAATGAGACTGTGGGGTCCTTGGTGCTCTATGAACTGGGTGGTTTTCTTGCAGACGTTTCATGACCCAACGAGGTGACATCATCAGTGCTAGAAGCAGGTGACGGTTGTGGAGGAGAAGGAGGAGGGGGAGAAGATGACTACAGGATCCTTAGTTCTGTCTATGATAGGTTGCTTTTTGTAGACATTTTGTTACCCAAACAGGTAACATCACCACTGTAGCAGGGGTATTAGTACCCCCCCTCCTTATAGCTCTGACGATGTTACCTAGTTGGGTCACGAAAGGGGAGGTGAACTGAAACCTGCCCCCGCCAAACTTTCTGGTACCCCGATCTCTTCTCAGAACTTCAGCTCCTCATTACTTACCCCCTGGTTGTTACACTTGGAAAAATCACAGTCATAATTCAAGACTGTCTTGTTGACACACGACCGATTTATACATATCTAAAAAAAAAGAAAAAGAAACAATGGCTGGCTGAGGAATTTTGGGAGTTGAAGTCCACCAGTCTTAAAACAGCTAAGGTTGGAGACCCCTGGCATAGAACACGCAGGGACACATGAGTGCCAGCCATTCTCTCCTCTCCTGGCAAAGCCAAGTCCATTTCTGGGCTCGCTCACCGTGCCATATTCCTCTTCCCTCTTTCCTACCCGGATCCTTCCCCATCTGACCTTGCTGGCACCGCAGGATGAGCCATCTTTCGCTATTCCATCATCCTTCCCCTCGTCCTGCAGGTGAGAGATGACACTCCAGCACAAAACGTCCTCAATGGGGGTCTGGAGGATGGAGAAGCCCGGAGGAATTCTGGGAACTTTATGGACATTAGTGCATTGGAGCCTCCCACAGAACACATCTCTGGGAACAAAGACAGGAAGACAGAAGTGGAGGTGACCTTCTACCGCTGCACCATAGAGAGCATCTTAACTTCCTGCACACCTGTGTAGGGTTTGCCCATTGTACAGGGGCACATAGGACAGCACTCCAGAGGGTGAACGTCATTGCCCTGAGGATCCTGGGTTGCCCTCTCCCCTCTTTGGAAGAGCTTTATAGCTCCCGCTGCCTTAAGAAAGCTCAAAACATCCTCAAAGATCCTGTGCACCCCTTTCTTTGAACTATTACCACCTGGCAGATGCTACAGAATAATAAAAACAAAGACAAATAGGCTGAAAAACAGATTCTATCCCAGGGCAGAAACTCTGTTGAATTCCACTGTATAGTGCAATATTAACACAATATCAATTGTATAGAATGCAATTGCCCTCTCCCCTCTTTGGAAGAGCTTTAAGAAAGTTCAAAACATCTTCAAAGATCCATCTCATCCTGGACACTCTTTTTGAACTGCTACCATCTGGCAGACGGGACAGGATAATAATAAAAACAAGGACAAATAGACTGAAAACCAGCTTCTATCCCAGGGCAGTAACTCTGTTGAATTCCACTGTATAGTGCAACATTAATGCAATATCAGGGGTTTTCAATTCAATGTGTGGAGTGTGAAGGATGTGTGTTTGTGTTTACTTTCATGGTCATGATGTGCACTGAAGATAGGGTTTGATTTAATTGTACGAGGTGCGAAGACAATAAACTAAACTAAAGATCCCAGATTGCAGGGCTGGGCTCCTACCGGTTTGCACCGGTTCAGCCGAACCGGTAGCTAGTTTTATGGGCAAGTTCGGTGAACCGGCAAATCCCACCCCTGGCTGGCCCCACCCAGAAGTCCCCACGTGGCCCATTTTGGATTTCAGGTAAGTGAGTTTTCAGCCTCTGGAGACCCTCCAGAGCCCAAGGAGGCTGTTTTTGCCTTCCCGGAGGCTCGAGGAAAGCCTCCAGAGGCTGGGGGAGGGCGAAAACACCCCCACTCCCCATACCCCATTTTCACTCCCAGGCCAGGGTGGTGCAGGAGGCTGACTAGGCCACGCCCACCATTGCCACATCATTCCAGCAACTGGGCAGAGAACTGGTTGCTCCATTTTTTGGGGGAAGCCCACTCTGACCTGATTGACTTCTGGTGGCTTTTAGGAGGAGGAAAGACCTGTCTGAATTCGGTAGCTGGCTTTCAGGTTGGGAAAGGAACTAGAGATCCTTCTGCACCTTGACGGAACCTAAGAATAAAACTCTCCCATCCCTAGCCAGAAATAGAGAGGAGGGAGAGTATAGGAGGTGGAACTGAGTTAGCGGCTGGAGAACCTAAATCAGTATTTTTCAACTTTGGCAACTTTAAGACGGGTGGACTTCGGTTCCCAGAATTTTCCAGCCAGCATGGGCAGACTTCAACTTCTATAATTCCCCCAGCCAACATAACTAGACTTCCACTCCACAATTCCCCAGCCAGCACAGGTGTGGACTTCAACTCCCACAATTCCCCAGGCAACATGTGGATTTCAACTTTCAGAGTTCCCCAATCAGTAATAGTGGACTCCAACTCCCACGATTCTCCAGCCAGCATGGGCAGACTTCAACTTCTATCATTCCCCAGCCAGCAGGAGTGGGCTTCAACTCCCAGAATTCCCCAGCCAACATGAATTGAATTCTGGGAGTTGAAGTCCACCCATTATAAAGTTGCCACGATTGGGGGGAAAAATGTGGCTATACGTAGGAGTTGTCAACAAAGGACACTTTTTTTTAAGTGCTCTTTTAAAAATGGAAGAGAGGAAATTCTCTACCTTCCTGTTTTTTATTTTTCTAATTTTTCATTATGGGAAAACTGAAAGAGAAACTCCCAGGGGAAAAAAAAAAATCTTAAAGGAGAAAGGCTTTCCTTCCTTACTAAGGCTTTAAAAGAGAATAATGGACAAGGGGTGGTAAGAGAACATAATTAGACCTTAATCTCCGAATTCAATCCAGAGGATCAGAGTGGGTACAACTTTGCAGATCCTTCTTATCTCTTGGAAGTGCAACTGCCCCCATGATGCAGACTGACTGGGGAATTCTGGGAGTTGATGTTCCACCCATCTGAAAGTTGCCATAGTTGAAAACGACTTCCTGAGTCCATCTCTTTTATCCATGTAGTTCCTCTGCTCATAGAAGTGACAGTTGAAAGCGCCTTTGGGAGATTAGAAAGAGTTCAGCTCATCAAGTCCCAACGCACCGTCAGAATAACGGAATCACAGAGATGGGACCTTGGAGGTCTTCTAGTCCAACCCCCTGCTCAAGCAAAAGGACCTTATACCCATTTCAGACCAATGGCTATCCAGTTACTTCTTGAAAGCCTCCAGGGTTGGAGCACCCACCACTTCTGGTGGCAAGTAATTCCACTGACTAATTCTTCTAACCGTCAAACCTGCCTTCTGATGTGCCTTTCATGCAAGCCAGGAAATGCTAGTTGGGACAACTTTCTCTCTCCACCCCCTCCACCCCTGCCCAGGAGTCAATGAGTGACCTTACTTTTCTGGACACTTTTTGTATCCGGATTTATCTTGGCCGCAGTTACCGGTCCGGTCGCCTTGAAAGTTGACTTCCTTGTAGCAACTGAGTGGAGCAGGCTTGGCAGCTAAAGTTTTGGACATTGGGATGAGAAAGAGGGAGAGGTCAAAAGTCAAGAGCAAGATGGAGAGGGAGCCAGCATTTTAGGCAAAGGTTCACAGGAGGTTAATTAGTCAAGGATACATTTTTGTTCATTTGCAATGTTTCTGTAGATCAAGGGTCTCCAACCTTGGCAACTTTAAGACTTGTGGACTTCAACTCCCAGAATTCTTCAGCCAGCAAAGCTGGCTGAAGAATTCTGGGAGTTGAAGTCCACAAGTCTTAAAGTTGTCAAGGTTGGAGACCCCTTCTGTAGATGATGTAGATTTATCTATAAGCATCTATATCTATAATAGACCCATCGTCTAAATATATCTATAAATGTGTAGATTTAACACAGAATTATAGATTTATAGAGAGAGGAAATATATTTATCTTTCTGGCTTAGAAACCAGAAGATGGTAAGTTCTAACCCTGCATAAGGCATGAAAGCCAGTTGGGTGACTTTGGGCCAATCACCAGGAGATGGTGAGTTCTAGTCCCGCCTTAGGCATGAAAGCCAGTTGGGTGACTTTGGGCCAATCACCAGGAGACGGTGAGTTCTAGTCCCCCCTTAGACATTAAAGCCGGTTGGGTGACTTTGGGCCAATCACCAGGAGACGGTGAGTTCTAGTCCCGCCTTAGGCATGAAAGCCAGTTGGGTGACTTTGGGCCAATCACCAGGAGACAGAGAGTTCTAGTCCCGCCTTAGGCAGGAAAGCCACCTGGGTGACTTTGGTCCAATTACCAGGAGACAGTGAGTTCTAGTCCTATCTCAGGCATGAAAGCCGGCCAATCACCAGGAGACGGTGAATTTTAGGCTTGCTGTAGGCATGAAAGCTGGTAGCGTGACTTTGGGTCAATCACCAGGAGACAATGAATTCTAGTCCCACCTTAGATATCCAAGCAGACTGGCTGACTTTCAGGCAATCACCAGGAGACAGTGAGTTCTAGTTTCACCTCAGGCATGAAAGCCAGTTGGGTGACTTTGAAACCAATCACCAGGAGACAGTGAGTTCTAGCGCCACGTTAGGCATGAAAACCAGTTGGGCGACTTTCAGCCAATCACCCAGGAGGCGGTGAGTTCTAGTCCTGCTTTAGGGATGAATGCCAGTCAGGCAAACTTGGAGGATGAAAACAAACCTTGAAGGCCTCCAGGCCCGGGGTGGACTGGCACTGCCCTATCCGAATGCCAACCAGGGCAAACCCTGCTTAGTGACCTTTGGGGGGGGGTCTGGAACCCACCCCCCCTCTCCCCACCGACTGCATCTCCGTTTCGCTTTTCCCTGGAAAAGACTCTCCTTGCCTTTGCCAAAGAACGTCTGGCAGTGCCGGTGGATATCCAGGCAGGCCCCTGAATAGCAGGTGCTTTTGATACCACAGGGCATCCCGTTTTGCTTGAAGACATCCGGGGGGCAGCTTTCCGTGGCCCCCGAACAATATTCGTCCAGGTCACAGTCGGAGACGGCTTCCCGACACACCGTCCCTACTTTTAGCAACTACGGCAAACAAAGACACGGAACTCGAACCTGGCTCTTGCCAGGCTCCCAGGTGGTGGGAATTTAATCATAGAAGAACAGAGTTGGAAGGGAGCTTGTAGGTCATCTAGCCCAACCCCTCCTGCCTAAGCAGGAGAACCTACACCATTTCTTACAGATGGCAGTCCAGTCTCTTCTATAGAGACAAATAAGTTAAGAAAAAAGAGTAAAGGGATAAAGATGGAAGTCAGCAATGGGGTACCACAAGGTTCCGTCTTAGGCCCAGGACTCTTCAATATCTTCATGAATGACTTAGATGAGGGAATAGAAGGGGAACTTATCAAATTTGCAGGTGATACCAAGTTGGCAGGAATAGCTAATCCTGACAAAGATAGGCTCCAGAGCCAGAGGGATCTTGACAGGCTAGAACCCTGGGCTGTATCTGACAAAAGGAAATCCAACGTAGAGAAAAGTAAAGTCCTGCACTTAGGCAAGAAAAACCAAAAGGACACCTAGAGACTGGGTGAAACTGGGCTTCTTAATAGCAGGAACTGGGTGGGGCGATCTCGGAGGCTTAGTGGACAACCAGCTACATAGGAGCCAGCCGTGTGCAGCAGCAGCCAAAAAAGCCAATGCAATCCTAAATTGCATTAACAGAGGGATACAATTGAGATCAAGTGAGGTACTAATACCACTTGTAAAGCCTTAGTAAAGCCACACCTGGAGTACTGCATCCAGTTTTGGTCACCACATTATTAAAAAAAGAGGTTGAGACTCTAGAAAAAGTGCAGAGAAGAGCAACCAGGATGATTTTAGGGGACTGGAGGCTAAAACCTACGATGGACGGTTGCAGGAACTGGGCCTGACTAGTCTAGGGAAGAGAAGGACCAGGGGAGACAGGAGAGCATCTTTCAATATTTGAGGGGCTACCCCAAAGAGGAGGAAGGGGGTCAAGCTATTTTCTAAAGCACTTGAAGGCCAGACAAGGAATAACGGATGGAAACTGATCGAGGAGAGAGATTCAACCTGGAAATAAGGAGAAACTTTCTGACAGGAAGAACAATCCACCCATGGAACAGAAGTTGCCTTTGGAAGTTGTGGGAGCTTCATCACTTGAGACTTTCAAGAAGAGATTGCACTCTCATCTGTCAGAAATGGTGTAGGGTCTCCTGCTTAGGCAGGAGGGGTTGGACTAGATGACCTACAAGGTGCCTTCCAACTCTGATTATCTGTTATCTGTCTACTTGTGTCAGGCATCGTGATGGAATGGCATCACGGTGTGACATTTTGGCTGGCCATTTGCCATTTTAACCTGGTTGGTTGCAAACTCAGATGCTTATAAGCTTATGGTTGGATAAAATGATACAACAGCGTGTTGGCTTAAAACCAGAAATATTCCCGTTGAGGATCTCCCCTGAAACTTACAGTAAAGAGAATGTATATTTGATTATTCGTGTACTAACTGCAGTGAGAATCTTATTTGCTCGAAACTGGAAGAGGGAACAGATTCCCGTTGAATAAAATGTGATTAGGAAAATACTAGAATGTGCAGAAGTGACTAGATTAACACTTGCAATTAACAAAAAAGCACAAACTGAATATTATACGGTATGGGAACTATTCTATCAATGGCTAGAGGGAAAAAAAAGATGAAAACTAAATATAGTTAACGGATTAGTTCAGAAGGCTGAAATATAGAAGATAGCTTAATAAAAAGAAACAAGAAAAAGAGTAAAGGGATGGAGGCATGACGTATGTTAAAACAAGATTAGAGAATAATACCAATGCAATGAATTACCACTTGTATTGCAGAAGATATTTGAAGCCAGACAACATGGTGTCAAATGGAAGAAGATACATTTATAATAAAAATAAAATAAACTTTATATATATATAAAAGATGCTTATAGGTTGACGGAAAGCAGCAAAGGGTCAAAAGCCCCCTGGAGCTGGTCTTGGTCTCCCAGTGAGACCCTCCTGGGCCAGGACAGCTCCGCAATAGCCCCCCAAAATGGGGCAGCGCCAAGACCTTACCTTACAGTCCTGACAACAGGGTCCCCGAACACAGTTGGCACCGGGTGTCAGTTGGCAATCGTCTTGGCAGCAGCCGCTGATTATGCATGCCTGCCAGGAAGACGGTTCAGTTGAATCACTATGACAGGATTCTGGCTCTCAGGATTCCGGCTGTCACCCGAATTCAATCATGACCCCTTAAGCCAAACTTCAAAAGAACCCAAACGATTTACAGTCACCTGTGACCCTTTTTCCCCCTTTCCTCCTGGGTGTGTCATCAATCACATTCTCCAATGAAGGATTTTCGTGGGCAGAAGATCCGGTAGCCTAGGCTACAATCTTTGTAAGATAAGTGTGGAATGTACTTCTGGTATTACTTGCCGTACTGTTCCTTCAGGTTTTCCCCCCCTCCTGCTTATGGCAACTCAGAAACAGGCATAGGGATGATGTACGAGTTGACACCCTGTTTCTCCAGGACAAGCTCACTTTGATGCATCTCGGCTGCAACGGTTCCTCCCATCTCCCGAGGTCATTCTCACACCCCCTGCCTTTGCCACTCTGTGCCCACCCAAATGCCTCCTCATCCCTTCTGAAGCAGCCTCTTCTCTGTCCCTTTCCCCTTCTCCCTTTGCAGATTGACTTTATCTCTCTCTTTCTCTGTCTCTCTTTCTGTTTCTCTCTCTTTCTCTATCTCTCTCTCTTTCTCTGTCCCTCTCTCTCTTTCTCTGTCTCTCTCTCTCTCTCTCCCTTTCTCTGTCTGTCTCTGTCTCTGTCTCTATCTCTTCCTTTCCCTGTCTGTGTTTCTGTCTCTCTCTTTATCTCCTCCCTCTCTTTCTTTCTCTGGTCTCTGTCTTTATCTCTCTTTCTATCTCTCTCTCTCTTTATCTCTCTCTCTCTCCCTTTCTCTGTCTCTGTCTTTCTCTCTCTCTGTGTGTCTCTGTCTCTCTATCTCCCTCTCTCCCTTTCTCTGTCTCTGTCTCTCTCTGTCTCTCTCTCTCTCCCTTTCTCTGTCTCTGTCTTTATCTCTCTCTCTGTGTCTCTGTCTCTGTCTCTCTCTCCCTTTCTCTGTCTGTCTCTGTCTCTATCTCTTTCTCTCTGTGTGTGTCCCTCTCTCTTCCTTTCTCTGTCTCTGTCTTTGTCTCTCTCTCTCTCTCTGTTTCTCTCTCTCTCTCTTTATCTCTCTCTCTCTCTTCCTTTCTCTGTCTCAGTCTCTGTGTTTATCTCTCTCTCTTTCTCTCTCTCTCTTTCTCTTTATCTCTCCCTCTCTCTTTCTTTCTATCTCCCTTTCTCTGTCTGTCTCTGTCTCTATCTCTTTCTCTCTGTGTGTGTCCCTCTCTCTTCCTTTCTCTGTCTCTGTCTATGTCTCTCTCTCTCTCTCTCTCTTTCTCTTTATCTCTCTCTCTCTTCCTTTCTCAGTCTCAGTCTCTGTGTTTATCTCTCTCTCTTTCTCTGTCTCTCTCTCTCTTTATCTCTCCCTCTCTCTTTCTTTCTATCTCCCTTAGTAACATGATAGTCTATCTCTGGACTTCCACTCCAGAGTCTCTGGATGGCTGGATGCACAGCCTGTAAATTCAATTTTTTAAAAAAGAGACAATAATCAAATGAAAAGGAAAGCTGGCCTGGACGCGGAAGGGCTCACCTCCTCCGTGCCGCAGTCGCACTGCTCTCCGTCTTCCACGAGGCCATTGCCGCAAGCCTTTCTCTCCGTGACGTCCTTCGGCAAGTTCAGGAAGCAGTTTTGTCCTTGGTTTTGCAAGAAGGCGAAATATGACTCTTTGCTGCAGTTGCTCAGCCGGTAGCGCTCCCTGCAACAGAGTCAGAGAGAGAGAGAGAGAGGGAGGGAGAGGTGATAGGGGGAGGGGGAGAAGGAGAGGGTGAAGGGGTGAGGGAAGGGGAGGGAAGGGGGAGAGGGAGAGGGCGGATAGGCAGAGGGGAAGAAGGAGAGGGAGAGGGGGTGAGGGAAGGGGAGAGAAGGGGTAGAGTGGGAGGTGGAGGGATGGAGGGGAGGGGGAGGAGAGGGGGAGAGGAAGAGGGAGAGGGGGAGATGGAGGGAAAGGGGGAGGGGGAGAGGGGGAGGGGAAGAGAGAGGGGGAGAGAGAGAGAGAAAGAGAGAGACAATCCTTGACTTATGAGAGGCGGTTTCTGTAAGCAACACCAGAATGTTTCCTTCCTGCCTTCCTTACAGGATTAGGCCAATAATTTCTTCTAACAACCGGTTCTCCGAACTGCTCAGGAGGTTAACAACCGGTTCTAGCAAATAGGTGCAAACTGGTAGAATCCCACCTAATTTCATCCCTTGGAAACCTGACACATTGGTTTGCTTCACAGCCATGGCAACGACGGTCGTAAAACGGGGCAAACCTCGCTTAGAGACTGTTTTGCGTGGCGCCAGACATTTTGGGGGGCTACTCACGCTGTGGTTGAATGCATGAGGCATCGGCCAGCTTGGCTGGTGGAGTTGCATTCGCAGGGCCGTCCGTCCTTTCTTGGGAGGTCATCGTGGGTGAAGCCGAGGGCGTGGCCCAGTTGGTGTGCGGCAGAGACTCCGACGTTTGTGATGGACGGAGAAATCTGGGCCCCAGCAGGACAGGAAAAGGGATGGAAGAGGAGAGGTCATTAACCAGACCGAAGGAGAATCCTAGAATCACAGAATCTGAAGGCTGGAAGGGACCTTTGAGGTCTTCTAGTCTGACCTCCTCGCTCAAGATGGGAGAGCTTTTTCCTTCCTGGCCTAATGGTTCTCCAATCTTTTCTGGACAGCCTCCAACAATGGAACACCGATAACTTTGGGAGAGATCCCTCCACCCAACCACCCGACCACCCATCCACACAGCTACCCACGCTCTATCATCCTTCTCTCTCTCTCTCATTTCTATCATATCTATCTCTATTTCTCCCTCTCTTTCTCTCAAACTCTGTATCTCTGTATCTCTTTCTCTGTCATTTCTCTCTGTGTCTCTTTCTCTCTCTCTTTCTCTCTCATCTGTTTCTTTCTCTTTCTTTGTTACTCTCTGTCATTTCTCTCTTACTTTCTTTCTGTCTTTGTCCTCTCTCTCTGTCATCTGTTTCTCTGTCTGTCACTGTCTCTCTGTCTCTTTTTCTTTCTCTCTCTCTCTGCCATCTCTATCTTTGTCTCTGTCTCTCTTTATCTCTCTTTCTCTCTGTCATTTCTCTCTCTGTGTCTCTTTCTCTCTCTCTCTCTCTCTCACCTCTCTTTTTCTTTTTCTCTCTGTCTTCTCTTTCTGTGTTTCTCTCTCTTTCTTACTTTCTTTCGGTCTTTGTCATCTCTGTCTGTCACTGTCTCTGTCTCTTTTTCTTTCTCTCTCTGTCATCTCTCTCTTTGTCTCTGTCTCTCTTTATCTCTCTTTCTTTCTCTCTGTCTCTCTCTCTCTATCATCTCTATCTTTGCCTTTGTCTCTGTCTCTGTCTGGAATTCTGGGAATTGAAATCTACTTGTCTTAAAGTCGCCAAGTTTGGAGAGCCCTGATCTACAGCAACATGCCAGTTCCAAGGATCTCCCTGGCACAAGGATCTGAGCCCCCCCCCCGTTCGCCCCCTCCCCTCCGTGCCCCTTTTCTTACTCTGACCACAGAAACGGAGACCTGGTTCTGAAGACACTTGGGCAATTCCCACGCCTTTGCGAACGTGTTGTCTTGGGCAACACTCCTGCGAGGCAAAACAAGGCCCAATTCAACTTAGAGGTTGCTTTCTTACTGTTTTTAAATGTTGCACTGTTTGTTTTTTTTATTGCCTTGACCTGTTTTGGGAAATTTTAGGATCTGAAACACAGGTAGCCCTTACAACAGGCTCAGTTCAACTCACAGGGAAAAAAGGGACTTAGGGCCATTTTTCACATGGAACGACCGTCGCACCGTCCCGGTGGTTGTGTCGAGGACATTTCCTGTGCATGGGAATGGTGACCCCATGTTGGGTGGGGTGAGGGGAAGAGAAGGACCCCTGAATGTAAACCCCGCCTCCTCACGTGAATAACGTGGCGTGGTCGAAATGGGTCTGGCGTTGAAGCTCGGAATTGGCGTAGCCGTGGAAGATTTGCATCGTTTCCTCGAAGGCGTTGCCGATAGGCAGCTGGTCCTTCCCTGCCCACACCTCCATCCCCGTCAGGACAACACGGAGGCCGATGTCGTTGTACACCTGCCAAGGGAGAGGGAGGCGTCACCGTTCTCCGACCTGGGTGAGAGGCGAGTCACTCTGGAAGTGGACGGATGCCTGATGGGGGAGGAGGGGGTTGGGGAAACCAGGCGCCTTTTAGGAACTCCCAGAATTGCCCAGCCAAGAAAAGATGGTTTGTCTGGGATGTAATGAGGTCTCCTGCCTTCAGGTCCAGGGGGTTGGACTAGAAGACCTCTCAGAAGTCCCGGCCAGTTCTAGGATTCTATGAGACAGGGAGATAAGGCACATAGGAAGACAGATAAAATAGAGAGGTAGGTGGGTGTGTGGGTGTAGATAGAAATATGGAGAATATGTGTGTGTGTTTGTGTGTGTGTGTGTGTGATAGATAAGATAAATGATAGAGATAGATTAGATAGACAGAAGATAAAAGTTTAGATAGAAGACAGAAAGATAGATGATAGAGAGATAGATAGATAGATAGATAGATAGATAGATAGAGAGAGAGAGACCATAGATAGATAGATAGATAGATAGATAGATAGATAGATAGATAGATAGATAGATAGATATGGAGAGAGACCATAGATAGATAGATAGATAGATAGATAGATAGATAGATAGATAGATAGATAGAGAGAGAGAGACAGAGACAGAGATACAGTGGATAAATGATAGATGATAGGTAAGATAAATAGACAAACAGACAGACAGATAAATAGACAGATTCAATAGATATAGAGATAGACAGATGCATGATAGATGATAGAGAGAGAGAGAGATATGATATAGATTAGGTATATTAGATAGAGAGAGAGAGACATACAGTAGATAAATGAGAGATAAGAGATAGAGATATATAGATTAGATAGGAGATAAAAGATTAGATAAAAGACAAACAGACAAATAGAGATAGATCATAGATAGATAAAGTAGACAGACATACAGTCGATAAATGATCGACATATGATAGATAGATAATAGATAGATTAGATAGATAGATAGATAGATAGATAGATAGATAGATAGAGGTGGATAAATAGATGGATGGATGGATGGATGCAGAGATGCTATTCAGCCGGTTGGCACCTATTCGGGCGAACCGGTAGCAACATCTAGCTGGCCACGATCCCAACCTGGTCACCCAGTTTCCACTCACTCGCTTGCCCCACCTATCCGATGCTGGCTGCCTCATTTTAAAGGAGGATGGCTCCCCTGCCCTAGCCATGGATTTTCAAGCACCCACGTGGAAACACATGAGTGTGGGCAGAGCAGCGGTCCGTTAACCTGCAAAACTGTTCCAAGGCTGGATTCTTCATGGACACTAGAAGTATCGCTTCCCCTTGTGAGTAAAGTGCCTGGAGTGAGAGGGAAAGAACGCTGACAAGGGTGTGTGTGTGAGAGAGAGAGAAGAAAGAAAGAAAGAAAGAAAGAAAGAAAGAAAGAAAGAAAGAAAGAAAGAAAGAAAGAAAGAAAGAAAGAAAGAAAGAAAGAAAGAGGAAGGGAGAGAAAGAAAGAGGGAGAAAGAGAAAGAAAGAAAGAAAGAAAGAAAGAAAGAAAGAAAGAAAGAAAGAAAGAAAGAAAGAAAGAAAGAAAGAAAAAGAAATGGGGGGAGAGAGAGTGTGGTGTGTGAGAGAGAGGGAGAGAGAGAAAGAAAGGAAGGGAGAGAAAGAGAAAGAAAGAAAAAGAAATAGGAAGGGAGACAGAGAAAACTCTGTGCTATTATTTTTAATTGTTCCATTATTTATCATGCGTTAATATTTTACACTGTCCCTACACCTAGAGTGATTCTACTGCCTTTCTTTTGCCCAGGGCTACCAGCGTTTACATGTATTCAATGTCTATAGTCCAGAGCATAAATACATGTGTGTTTAACAGAGTTGAAAGGGACCTTGGAGGTCTTCTAGTCCAACCCCCAGCTCAGGCAGGAAAACTGAGGATGCCAAACTCTGAGTAGAGGTCCTGGGAAAGGTGTCAGAACAACACTTAGAGGGGACTTTTGGGGGAACCCTATACCAGTCTTTTAAAAATTTCCAGTGAATGATCACCCAGAACTTCTGGAGACAGGCAGTTCCACTGGTTAATTGTTCTCGCTGTCAGAAAGTTTCTCCTTAGTTTTAGGTTGTTTCTCTCTTTGTTCAGTTTCCATCCATTGCTTCTTGTTTGACTCCTGGTGCTTTGGAAAATACATTCCTCCCCCCGACTTTCTTTGTGGCAGCCCCCTAAAAGCCTGTTGCCTTTATCACCCTCTTGGGCAAAGCATGTGAGCCATTTCCTCCTTTCAGTCGTCCATGAAAGGACATTTATAATATGCAGATAATAAAGTCAAAAAAGGTGAACAACATTTTTACAGAACTACAGATAAGTTGAGGCTGGGTGAGAAGGAATGGCTGGGAGGGGAGGGGCCAGGTGAGGCACCCCTTGATGTGAGTGACATTGAGTTGGCCATGCCCACCCAGTCACATGACCACCAAGCACGTCCACCCAGTCACATGACCACCAAGCACGTCCACCCAGTCACATGACCACCAAGCTATGCCCACCCGATCACATGACCACCAAGCACGTCCACCCAGTCACATGACCACCAAGCTACGCCCACCCAGTCACATGACCGCCAAGCCACACCCACCTAGTCACATTCCCACCAAGCCACGCCCACCAAATAAGCCATGTCCACAGAACTGGTAGTAAAATTTTTGAATTCCACCACTGGACGGATGGATGGACGGACGGACGGAAGAGCTCGCCTCTGCAGTTCTGGGTCCGCAGTTGCTGGAGTTTCTCAAGAAAATATCACACAGCCATTTATCCAGGGTGACATAAGATCTCCTGCCTTGGGCCCCTGGGGGTTGGACTAGAAGACCCTCCAAGGGCCCTTCCAGCCCAAAGATCATAGCTGGTCTTCCGCCGGTTCGGATCGGTTCTATAGGACCGGTAGCCAACATTTTCAGTAGTTCAGAGAACTGGCCAATCCCATCTCCGACTGGGCCTGCCAACCCCATCTCTTCTCTGACTCCCATCGAGTCCCAGATGATCGGCTGGGTCTCCTTTGGTTGCCCTGCCCAGGAGAACGGAGCTGGAAAGCAGGTCAGTGGGGTGGGGAGGGAAGCGGGATTTTGCAGTTTATCCTTCCCCTGCCACATCCACCAATCCACGTTCACAGAACACCACACCCACCAAGCCACGCCCACAGCTGATCAGCTAGGTCTTCTTTGGTTGCCCTGCCCAGGAGAACAGAGCTGGAAAGCAGGTTAGTGGGGAGGGAAGGGAAGGGGGATTTTGCAGAAACCTTCCCCTGCTACGTCCACGAAGCCACGTCCACAGAACCGGTCCATGGACTTCAAATATTCTGGGATTTACTTACATTGTGAACCACGGAGACGATCTGAAGCACCATCAACATCAGCTGAGTGAGGTTCTGCTTGGCCTGCTGGAACTGAGGGAGGAGGAGAGGAGAACCTGCTCAGGTGTCATGTGTGCACCTACCTACCTTGCCGTATTCCGCCGGTTGGCCTTCCAAGACTCCCCCTCCCAAAGGATGGTGGCCGAACCCCTTTCTGATCCTTCCCTCGTCCCCGATCTCCGTTTTCAGCTCTCCCTCACGGACACCCAGCCATGGGGCTTTCGTTCGGACGGGATGAATCTCCTGCAGCCGCTTCTGGAGCGGCAAACCGGGATCTAACCTGGTTAACCCATCCTGGTTACTTACCACCGAATTGTCACAGACAGCGAAGTATTCAAGGTATCTCGATGACGTGTTCTTTCCAGGAAAATGGAGCTGGAAAAAAGGTAGAGGCCTCAGGGGTTGGGTGGCAAAAGAAAGGGAACGTGGGAACAATCACCAGGAGACGGGGAGTTCAAGTCCCGCCTTAGGCATGAAAGCTGCTTGGTCACTTTGGGCCAATCACCAGGAGACGGTGAGTTCTAGTCCTGCCTTAAGCATGAAAGCTGTTGGATGACTTTGGGCCAATCACCAGGAGATGGTGAGTTCTAGTCCCGCCTTAGGCATGAAAGGCAGCTGGGTGACTTTGGGCCAA
>BHEV01083462.1:0-10389 GCA_004319985.1 Emydocephalus ijimae | reverse complement strand
GCGGGCTTGTTGAAATTAGTTAATAAAGAGCTTGAATGAAGTCACCGACTCTGAGCGTTCTTTTGCGAACTTGACACTCACCCCATCCTTTTTCTCCCAGCAGTTCAAAAACATGCAAATGTAAGTAGATAAATAGGTATCACTTTGGTGGGAAGGTAACAGTGATCTGTGATGTCATGCTGGCCACATGACTGTGGAAATGTCTTTGGACAGTGCTGGCTCAATGGCCTTGAAACAGAGATGAGCACTGCTCATAGTTGAAAACAACTAGTGGAATCCACAGGGATTCCTTTACCTTTAAATAGCAAGATTGAATAAGAAGTGTTATCAAATCAATTACATAGTTGCATGACTCATTGTCAATAGTCATGACTATAACCAAGATCAAATCCATGACCGTTATAGTTGACTAGATCTCTTATTCATACTAGTACAGATAGTCCTTGACTCACAACCATTCATTTAGTGACTATTAGTGACTGTTATGATGATGCCAGAAAAAGTTATTATGATCAGTTCTCACTGGACATCACAGTGTCCCTGTGGTCATGTGATTGTCATTGTCATTTAGCAAACAGCATGTATTTCTGGTGGATGTAGTGTCTTGAGGTCATATGATCACTATTATGACCTTCCTAGCTAGATTCCTACAAGCAAAGGCAATGAGGGCAGATAGATTTGCTAAACAATCCTGTGATTTATTTAACCATGGCAAAAAAGGTTGCAAAATCATGCATGGTCATGTTATGTCTTTCTTAATGATGACAACCCTCAGCAGCAGAAATTCTGGTTGCAATTGTAGTCATAAATCAAGGATTACTTATACTAGTTTTTAGGCAACTGTCAAACATGGTCGTTCCTTTTCAAAACAGCTCTCAGGAGCAAGTAAAGTTTGCATGGGGTTTATGAGGGGCATTGGAAAAAATGTGCATAGTCAACATCTTCCGCTTATACACCTGCCTATGACATCACAATTAAATATGAAAGAGTGGAGCTTGTTTTGTGATATTATAAGCTATGTTTTGTCATTGAGTCTGGATAGCTATGAAGATGTATTTATTTTGATGACTTGTAAACATTATTTAATCTTGCCAATTGTGCTATGATGAATGCCATGAGTCAGCTCTCAGAAAATCCATGTTCTTTAACATTATTAGTGAATAGAATCAACAGACAAGTTCAAACTCAAATTCAAGTTTTGAAGATGGTAAAATTCAACCCTCTAGTGAATTGTTATTCACTAAAGGGTTGAATCTTACCATCTTCAAAACTGGAAGGGACCTTGTTGGTCATCTAGTTCAATCGCCTTCTCAAGCAGGAGATCCTATACCATTTCTGACAAGTGGATATCTAGTTTCTTCTTGAAAGCATCCAGTAATGAAGCATCCACAACTTCTGAAGCAAGCTGTTACATTGGTTGATTGTTCTCACTGTCAGAAAATTTCTCCTTATTTCTAGGTTGAAGCTCTCCTTGATAGAGTTTCCATCCGTTGCTCTTTGTCTGGCCTTTGGGTGTTTTGGAAAATAGGTTGTCCCACTCCTCTCTGTGACAGCCCCTCAAATATTGGAACACTGTTAATATAATCTGACATCTGAAGGCCACAAATTGAATTCAAATTGATTCAAGATTCAAACTCAACAAAGATTCAGCCATTGATCTACTGATTGAAATGGCAATGAATAAAAGTATTTTGCCACAATGAAGAGGGAGACAAGCTATTCTCCAAAGCACCTAAGGGTACAATGGGTGGAAACTAATCAAGGAGAGAAGCAAGTTAGAACTAAGGACAAATTTCCTGACAGAACAATTAATCAGTGGAAGCTTTTAAAAAAATGGTGGATAAAGTGGTGTCTGAAGTGGTGTAGGGTTTCCTGCCTAGGTAGTGGGTTGGGCTGGAAGACCTCCAAGATCCCTTCCAACTCTGTTATTCTATTCTATTCTATTCTATTCTATTCTATTCTATTCTATTCTATTCTATTCTATTCTATTCTATTCTATTCTATTCTATTCTATTCTATTTGTAACTGAAGACTGTTCACATGAGAGAGCAAAATATTAGGCATTCTTTGTAAATTGAATCTTAGCTTGCTTCCTCTCATGTAGCCCGTAACTATTTATTCCAAAAGCATGTGACAGGATTGAAATGCCCTTTAATAGAAAGGGCAGTTTTGAATCTTTTCATGAATATGTATATATAAGAATGGAAACTCTCCTTCCTCATTGCTCTACTAATGCTAACATTTGTGTCTTTTTGTTTACAGTATCTCCAGAAACAGAGTTGCTAGTATACCATTGAATATGAATCTTTGAATCTTTTCATGAATATGTATATATAAGAATGGAAACTCTCCTTCCTCTTTGCTCTACTAATGCTAACATTTGTGTCTTTTTGTTTACAGTATCTCCAGAAACAGAGTTGCTAGTATACCATTGCTAGTATACATATAAATATTTGCACAGGGACAAATTACTGTGAACATGTTGAACCATCTAAGACTTGCAATAGCCACTTTTTGCAAAAGTGTTGCAAAGCAACTTGATATTGCTGTTATGTGAGTCCTCATGTTCTTAATAATTTTCTGTTGGGTTTCACTTTGTGTCAGTTTTGGAGTGCTTTGGGAACTCGCCCAAGGCTTTGGAGAGAATATGTGTGGTTCTTAGAAGTAAGTGGCACAACCTTGATTTAGGGGCACCCAAGTCCAGGATCATATTCATTATTATGTCAACATATTTACTTAATTAAAGAATGAATAAAAGAATTCACCATTTCCTGTTTGCAAAGAAATTTTGAAAATACTTTTTGAATTACCACAGGACATTGCAAGAGAGAGTAGCATTATAGACATAGTTATATGACATAAAGTAAGAGAAAAAGGTGCATAAATTCAAGAGTTTAAGAATTTAACATGACCTAGCTGCACTTCTATGATCACTTATACCAATTAGGGGGCAATTTGCTTTTGATGATATATGGGATATAAAACTATGCTGTGTCACAAGGAAGAGGAGAATTGGACATAATGTTTTTAATCAAAAATATTTCTTAGACAAAAAACTAGAATTGGGGCACATTCCACTTTAACTGAAATCTTTTTCACCTGCCATTTTGCCAATGGAAATATAAATTACAGATTTCTCTTCCTGCACTCCAGTTACTTTTCCCCCAAAACTTCACATAAAGTGAATTCCCATCTAAAGACACCTAGCTAGTGGGAAACAGGTGGTTGTAGAGTACAATGTCATGTTTTGTAATGCAAATCCATTGCTAAATGTGGTCAAACATTTCTAGTGCTTTCTTCTTAAGCATCATGTTACGCAAACATGTTGTCTTCATTGGCTTATTTTTTCTGTACATGAAAAGCATTTTTTTCAACAGCTGGATTTCTAACATGCATGGTTATCATGGGGAACAAAAAAGTATCACCGGGCTACAGATTTTATTAGCCTTCTTTGTAATGTTATACATAGTACATTTATTCTGGTTAAAAGTTCAGCCTACTGCTAAGGAACCTTTATCAGATTCACTGTGATATAATATATCCATATTTGTTTCTTGTATTAAGCAAGTGCTTTTTATTTTCATTTTGGGTTGGGGTTGAACAAGATGTTGATGGCTTTTTTGATCCCATAGTAATAATAATCACTATTGCAGGTAAAGGAAGTACATTGGAGGCAGGACATATAACTTGATCCCTCCATGTAGATATCCCCTTGTTGCTTGAGAGGAGCTTGTTGAGGATGAGGGCTATGCTGGAGGTATACCTCCAGAAAGTATACCAGAAGGATCAACCAAGCCAGACAAATCTTAACTAAGGAACCAGACTAAAACTGCCCACAAACCCATTAACCATGATGCTTGAAAGAGTTAATGATAAAAGGAAACCAGGCCACTAAAGAACAGAATGACTGGACACCATCAAAGCTGACACCAGTCAGAGTTTACAACTCAAAGAAATAATGCAAGATTGGAAGTTATGGAGAAACTTGGCCAATAGAATCATAACTGTGACAGGGATCTTAGAATACTAGTGGATAATCACTTAAATATGAACCAGCAGTGTGCTTCAACTGCCAAAAAAGCCAATGTAGTCTAGGCTGAATTAATAGAGGGATAGAATCAATATCACATGAACTGTTAGTACCACTTTATAATGCCTTGGTAAGTTCACATTATATCTAGTTTTGGTCACCACAACATAAAAAAGATGTTGGAATTCTAGAAAGATACCGAGAAAAGCAACAAAGAAGATTAGAGGACTAGTCGCCAAAACATATGAAGAACAGTTGCAGGAATTGGGTGTGTCTGGTTTAATGAAAAGAAGAACTAGTGGTGACATGCCATCAGTATTGCAGTATTTGAGGGGCTGTCACAAAGAAGAGGAGGTCAACCTATTCTCCAAAACATCTGAAGGCAGGACAAGAAGCAATGGATGGAAACTAATCAAAGAGAGAAGCAACATAGAACTAAGAAGAAATTTCCCAACAGTTAGAACAATTAATCAGTGGAATTACTATCAAATTACTATCAATGGAATTACTCCAGGAGTCCAGAAATTTTTAAGAAGAGATTAGACATGGAGAACTATAAGTTTTCCTGCTTGAGCAGGGAGCTGTATTTGAAGACCTCCATTCCTTCCAACTCTGCTATTCTACCAAGACTTGGATATTACTGAACGGATACTACCACCACCATCATAACTAGAACAGCCACACAACATAAGGTTTCCCATATTCTAGTGAGAAAAGTATTGGCATATTTCCAAAACTGTGGTGCAAATTGACTAAGCAGGCTCAAACTGTGTAACAGTATTTTTTTAAGCATAAAACAATTGATCATATAATGGTGAATTTGTTTAAAACAAAGGAAACCTATGTATGGATAAAGGCAAAGAGGCCTGGGAATTCTAGGAATTATCAGAGAAGTGGATACAACAAATTGGCACTTGCCTGCACAGCTTAAAGTTTTCTATCCTTAATTCTTTTTAAAGTTGGATGAAGCTTCCAATAAACTTGTGCATTAGTATTAGAGTCAAAATGCAGGGCTGTGAATAATTCATAATTTGCTTTGGCAGAATCTAATGTGCAGCTTAAATATAGAGATCTGTACTAAGAATAGTACTATATAAAATGCTATGTTGTATTATAAAGAATAGCTTTTTCCTCCAATATTGCTGTGAGCAAAACTTAACAATGTTAAGTAATTATGGACATGTAAATGGGGAAAGAAAAGAACAGTTCAGGACAGAAGCAGATGTTCCCATTCATGTCAACACAAATGTTTGCATTATTCAACATCTCTAGAATTCCTACCATCAAGGTCTCCAGTAGAGATGCCAGGTGGCCATAGAAGCTAGAAACAGATGTCTATTTATGGCTTGGGATAATCTTGCTACATTTTTTATTTACTGACCTTTTCTTTGGTCATGATTGGCTGCTATTTAAATATTATATACTGGCTTTCTCCAACCAGGTGCCCCCTCCAGACAGTAGACATCAAAATCCCCTATTCTATCGGTCATGCTAATGGTAGGATTATGGGAATTATAGTCCAACACACCTTGAAGGCATCTTTTAGAGATATTACAACATACTATAAGCAACAGAAGCAACTTCCATTAAAACCCATGCAAGTCCATCAAAAACCTGATAGACCATATCTCTGAGGCTTCAGTTAGTGTTTGCTGTAGCTTTGAAAACAAAACAACATATTTCATATGTTGCCCTACCTCATCATTCAGATGAACCCATTCTCTGAAGATGGTCCTTTGCATAGAGGTAGTCCTTGGGTTATGACCTTTTGTTAAGCAACCATTCAAAGTCACAACCACATAAACAAATGGTACTTATGAGGGGTCCTCATAAGTCAGCTGCTGCAATCATCCCTGTGATCATGTGATCAAGATTTCTGACATTCCCTGCCAGTTTCATACAAGCAAAGTCAATGGGAAAACTGGCAGGCAGCTGGAAATCATATGAGGTCCTTGCTTAACAACCTACAGTCCTCGCTTAACAACCACAACCAGGACTGTCATCACTAAACAATATGGTCATGCGATCTCATGCTTTATGATTGCATCACTTAGAGATAGCAATTCCCATCGCAATTGCCATTATAATCTAAGAAACACCTGTACAGAAAATGATACGTTTTTCATACAAGAGGGAGATAACAATATATTCAAGTCAACTCCAATATTTGTAGAAATATAATGTTTGTAGAAATATAAAGAACCTATGGTGGGGAGAAACTTTCTCTAATAGGAGAGAGTTTTCTAAATTACCCAATGAGTGTTAAGAAAGGAATATTGGTCATTACATAAGAGAGCCAGTTTGGTCCAGCAGTTAAAATACCAGTCTAAAAACCAGACTTCTAATCCCACTTTAGGAATGAAAACTAGTTGGGTGACTTTGGGCCAGTCACTCTCTCTCAGCTCACTATGTCAGGCCTGGGTGACAAACTGCTCACTGAGTTCCTGTTGTGACCAGGAACTGTTGGTTGATCTGGAAAAAAAAGCTGATCCTGCATTTTCAGGAAAGCATTAGGAAAAAACTAAACTGGCCATAATATATTACTGATTGTAATGTAAGTATGAGGAGTTACACTAGCAGGAAATAAGAAACAGGACGCTTGGTAGAATGATTCCATGAACTAGTTTGTGGATGATGGAACAGATGCATAAAACAGAATGACTACTGCAAAAAATAAGAATAGAAATATACAATGTATATGAAGAAAAAAGAATTGGGGCAAACCTATTCAAAGAGATCAGGGAAGAATTAGATGAAAAGGAGAAGAGGAAATGCAGAGTGAATGCCATATAGATACCTGACAACTGGAAAAATATCATTATATATTCTCCATAGGAAATAAAAAGATCGAAGAGTAAGTGAAAAAAAAGTGGTAGGGGAAAAATTTAATTAGTGTGCATAGGAATGTATTTCACAGAATTCTGATCAAAAGGAGACAAGAGGAGACAACAAGCAAAATTTGGGAAGTTCAGCGCTAGGCAAAGGGTGGACATATATCAGAGTTTTGCTCTTTAGTGGGTTATTTAAAAATATGAATGAAAAAAAAGGTTCCTTCAGGGCAATATTAAGAAATGTATTTAAGGGCAATATTGGTTTAAAGGCAATGTACAAAGCAGTGCATTGACATGATAGCAGCAAAGATGACTTGCAAGAATAAAGGGGAATGAATGTTGGTAAAAATTACATGTGGTTGATTTCTTTTTATTTCTTATTCTCTTTTCATAAAGTTCTTTACCCCCACCCCCGAAAGTAACACACACACACACAAATTCACATAAATATACACAGACACGTATGTAATGTATGTGAGAACACCTGTCTAATGCTAAACTCTTTTGTGTGCTGATCTGCATCCAATGGTTATAATATTCTTTCCATAAATTGCTTTTTTTTCTTCAGGGTATGTATAAAAACACAGTAGGCCAAATGAAATGGAGGCAGAATTAATTGTGCAAAATACATATATATCCCAAAATTTATCATTTGCATACACAATCTCACACACTGTTGTGTTTCAAGGTATCTTTCTGTGTTTTATCCATGTAATAGAGCTAGCAAAGCACGTTTGCTTTGCAATGATTTTTCTTATGTGATAAATCATACAATAATGATTTTAACCATGATTCAGTAAAACTCATTCCGGGAAATAGAAGCGAATATCATCTTTGCAAGGTGATGTAATCTTCAAGTTTCCCTTGAAGTATGCTAGAGAACTCTAAGTGCAAGCATTAATACCAAAAGCCTGCTGGACCCAGAGCGGTAATCCATACTGAAAGGTTGAACAAAATGTTATGCATGAGAACATTTGCTCGATGCCATTTTGCTAGCCTCTGTTTCTGTAGAATCAGATTCATCATGTGGTCACCACAAAAGGAGAGACAGCATGAACACTTTCTTTGCTTTACATTCTGTACAGAGGGCAGGAGCAAATATCAAGGGATAAGTTGGTTAATATCAATTACCTAAATTCTCCCAGGGGTCAATGAGGCCAGGCCCTGTTAAATTGCATTTCTTGTCTTGGAAATCAAGATTATATTTTGTATTTGTATTTGTATTTGTATTTGTATTTGTATTTGTATTTGTATTTGTATTTGTATTTGTATTTGTATTTGTATTTGTATTTGTATTTGTATTTGTATTTGTATTTGTATTTGTATTTGTATTATATTTGTTATGAACTAATAAAGGCATTTAATAAAGTTTTAATAACCTTAAGTAAAAAGCAGGGTTCTAATCCTGCACTTCTGATTGGCCGATAATAGCGACATTGGATTGATCCTTTCTGGGACATCTGATTGGCTGTTAACGGGCCAACTCTCATTGGTTCAAGGGTTTAACACTTCCATGTTTTTCATTGGCTAATAAGACAGCAGCCAACCCTATAAAAGGGCTGCTGCTGCCCTAGGTGATTGCTCTGTTCAGAGTTGAAGTTCACTGTTCACTGCCTCATCTCCGCTCCTTGCACCCATGCGCAGAACTTAACACTGGCGACGAGGATGGGATGCGGAGACATCTGAGCTGACTGAACACTTACAGAGCACCAAACAGAGCACGTGGCTGAAGGTGCATCGACAACAGAAACCATGTTCGGTGGCGCCATACCACCCGCTCCATTTGACCCGGCAGAAGAAGACTGGGACTCGTACATGGACCGGTTCCAGATGTTTCTGGAGACCAACAACTTGAAAGACGCAACTACGGGGAAAAAGCGAGCAGTGTTCCTGACCCATTGCGGGCCAGCCGTCTTTAAGATGGCCAAGGCACTAACGAAACCGGCTGAGGTGAAAACCATGGACTGGGACATCCTCGTGCCCCTTCTACGGGCCCACTATTCACCCGCCGTACCAACACTTGTCTGAAGACATGAGTTTATCAGAGGGACCAACGGAAAGGAGAGAGCATCGCAGATTTCATCGCGGACCTCCGGAACCTGGGAGGCCTCTGTGGGTTTGCAGACCTCCAAGAAGCTCTGAGAGACCAAATAGTTCTGGAATTAGATGACCACACGGCGCAGAGCAAGATCATGGCCAAAGGAGACATCAATCTTGCCAATGTCATCAAAGACGCTACTGCAGCAGAAACAACCAGGAAGTCGGCCGCCCGAATGCGCCGCACCAATGCACCACTCCATCAACTCGCCAGCGATACCTCACCTCACCTAGAGAGGCACACAACAGCAGCCCACCACGAAGACCTCGAATCTCCATCAGAAAGTGATGAGGAGGAGGTCAACTGGCTCCGGTCCGAACATGACCAATGCAACCAGCGGAATCGAAGACTACCGCACCAATGCGTGGGTTGTGGGGCAAACCACCCGCGATCAGATTGCAAATTCCTCGACGCGCTCTGCCATTCCTGTGGGAAAAGAGGCCACATCGGGAAGGTCTGTAGAAGCAAGCGAGGATCCAGCCCAATTCGGAGAGAAAACAACTACCGCCAGACCACAGGGAATCGTCCTGTGAGTCGGGAACACTTGAACCACCAATGGAACAACCACTCCTCCAGAAATAAAACACTGGCCACTTCAACGAGATGGGAAGAGGCACACCAAATCATTACCATCAGTCACGCTTCATCGTTAGATGCAAAGAAGATCCGAGTGAGGGTTGCCATCAAGAACCAACCTTGTGTGATGGAAGTCGACTCAGGGTTGTCTCTCTCAATGGTTTCCTGGAAGACCCTTAAACAGTTAATCCCTGCTATCCGGCATCAAGATCTCAGAGCCCAAAGAATTATACTCAAAGATTACCAGGGGAACCGAATTCCGGTCGTCGGCTCCAGCCAAGTCCAAGTATCATTCAAAAATCGTACTGCGTCGTTACCGCTGACCGTCGTCGATCGCGACCGGCCTAGTTTGTTAGGCCTTCAATGGTTCACCCCACTCGGGATCGAGGTAGCCGGCATTCACCAAACCAGAAGCGACGACTGGGAGGAGGCCCTCATCCAGGAATTCCAGGACGTCTTTGCAGACAAACTAGATGAGTACAAGGGGACCCCAATATCATTTAACCTTCACCCTGAAGTAGCCCTCATCCGCCTTAAGCCTCATCGNGGTTCAACACCTTCTCCATTCCCTGGGGGGCGGAAAAGTCTTCGCTAAATTGGATTTAGTGCAGGTGTACCAACAACTGCCTGTAGATAAAAAAACCGCGGAAGCACAGATGATCGTTACGCACCGAGGTGCTTTTAAATGCAACCGACTCCAATTCGGAGTGAGCGTAGCCCCAGGGATTTTTCAAAGTCTGATGGAGAGACTTTTACAAGGGATCAAGGGGGTGGTGCCATATTTTGATGATGTTTTAATTGTGGCCCCGAATAGAGAAGTACTAGAGAGGCGTCTTAGAATGGTTCTCCAGAAA